>JARYGA010011992.1:0-45330 GCA_030545235.1 Helianthus tuberosus
TGTTAATGACTACCTTGGGACTATGATGTTTAAGAAACGGCATCTTAAACTCATCCCATGTCATAGCCTTAGCCGCTTCACTTCCAATTTCTTTCTTCTTGTTATCCCATCAGTCTTTCGCTTGACCCCTTAACTGACTCGTACCATAAGCTACGTAGTCATCTGTATCACAATGGGTCATGTCAAACACTCCCTCGATATCACTTAGCCATCGTTGGCATACTATCGGGTCAACCTCCCCATTATAGATTGACGGTTTACACGCCATGAACTCTTTGTATGAACAAGGCTTTCGTCCTCCGGGGTTTTCCTTTGCTAAATTGGTATTATCTTCTAATTTCTTAATTCTCTCATCCACCACTGTAGTACCGTGTTTTGGATTTTATCGATGAAACCCGACAAACTATTTTCGATTGCCTTTCCAACCTCCTCGGCAATCACTTCTCTCATTTGCTCGGTGACTCTCGGCACCGCATCATCGTTATCTCTATCCGTCATCTTTAAAACTGAAATGTTTACATCGAGCGTTAAACATTTCATCTATAGCATATGTTTTATTTACTTTGGTTTGGCCAAGTTCATAACTTGCTCTAACCGTTCTAATTTAATGCACTTTCCGGGTTTGAGTGTGTTAACACACTCTTCCCGTGCACGTCGATTCATGTTTCCCTTCTATATTCAATAAATCTACTTAGAACAATTTGCTCTTACCGGATGCTTGATCAAGCTTGAACCGAACACTTTGTTGACAACCTTGAGCTCTGATTACCAACTTGTAACACTCGTATGAAATTCTTATTATTTTAGTCATAAAATACGGGCCTTTTTAAACAAAATGCATTTATAGCAACTTAGTTAAGTTACACATCGTTTAGTGAGTTAACATAAGTGACCATCTAGTTCAAAGTAATTACAACTACTAGAGTTTACAAAACATCATTGTTTAGACAAGTTTAGTTAAGTGCGGAAGCTTAAAAAATGGTGTTCGTTTCTTGATTACACGCTTGATCGGCATCCGAAGCTAACGAGCATCACCTGAGGTCAAAACCACATAAATAATTAGTTTTGACAATGTTAGTTGAGCTTAGACAAGTCCCAAATACATAAACATAACCCGGTCATTAGTCTGTCGCGCCACGCGCCAGACTTGGTCCGATGTCGCGCCAGTCCCCTATGCCCCCGTCGCATGGCACGGGGGAGTACGTTTTCCAGCAGGTCCAGTTTCTGGACCTGCATTTTGCCCAGCTCCGAAAATTCACAAAAATCTAACTTTAAACAATCATAACTTTTTACTCGGCTGTCCGTTTTAGTCCATTCTTTTTCCTATGAGTCCGTAATAAAATTACGGAGCCAACCATGTAAATTTGACATTACGAAGACCGAGTTACGAGCAAATGATTCATGAAATCCCTGTCTCAATTATCCAACCCATTAGCAATAAGTGCAAAATACCATTTTTCTGTTCTAAAACTTTTTTGACACCATTACCCAATTACCCGGGCTTATAAACCTTGGCGTATTCGCGCCATTCATGGCTTTACGTTCACATTAGAACTTGATGCTTGTTTTCAAAAATTCAAGCACTCCGCTTCTAGCGACACTTACTATTTATTTCTATTAATCGACTGGATATCTCAGGTTCGTAACTCAATTTAATATGATCAATGCATTGGCGTAGTGCTATCCAACACTTAACGCAGTATGAGACCTTCAAGTCTCGACGCATATGATTCTTATTGAAAGCATCATTTTGACCCGTTTGGTTATCGCGTGAAATCCATCACTTGATGACAAGTCAGACCTTTTCCAAAACCATTTCCAACCATTATTTTGACCCGTTAAATAAGTCGAGTGAGCTTCGTCACTTAAAGGACACATCAAACGTGTAAATTACACTACTACACCATTCATACACTAAAACCAAACGTTTTTGCACAATGTAACGAGACTAAGGTCACGTACCTTTAGAGCACACCCTTCAAACGCGTATCCCCTCCGGCGTGTCCGCTTGACGATCCGGATTCTTTGCCTAAAGAGTTCAATTCACAATAAGTTTAGAACTCTTTCATAAGCCTTAACGCATAATTCTCTATAATAATCAAATCTGCGTTTTCACCCAACTTTTAACATTTTAATCCTCACTTAGGCGTTTTATCAAACACCTAGAGGGTCAGATTTTTACATAATCAAAACCAAGTTCATGACTTGTAATTTTCATCTAAACCAACTTCAATTAGGCACATTTACACATGTTTTAACTTCTATATTTTAGAATTTACCTCTTAGAACTCAGATTACACTAGAACAAGAATCACAATCCTAGTGTTTATCAAGTTTCTACAAACTTATTAGTCACCTACATTGGTGATTATAAACCCTACAAGCCTCATGCAAGATTTTGACAAGAAATCATCTAGGGTTTATCCCTAGACACCATATCACTTCTAATTTCATCCATGCAAGACATAATCAAGCTCAATTTCAGTTTCTCACAATTAACCTAGAATTTAAGATGAATCAAAACATCAAGATTTTGCATACCTTATGATCCCTTCAACTAGGTGATCACTAATTTGTGCTTGAAAATCGATTTGGACTTGATTATGACCTTCAATTGATCAATTTTGTGGAAGCTAGGGTTTGGTGAGGAGCTTTTGTCGCACCCTGCGTTTTCTGATCGACCAGACACACCTCTTGTGTGTGTTTGGTATGTTTTAATTTGTTTTAATTAAATTGAGTTTCAAGTTCTACAACATAAGTCCCTCCACTTTTATTTAGTTTATATTTTTGGCATTTTAAATTCATTCATGCTTTAAAACAAAACAACTAACTAACTGGGTTATTTATTTCCTAGTTAGCTCATTCTCGTTTATTTTGTACTTTATATAAATCTAATATAAAGTTTTATAAATTTCGGGGTGTTACAAAAATAATGAAGTATATAAAAGTTATTTTAGTTTAAAAAACTTTGTGGAATTAGTATTTAATAGGAAATGACTAAATGAACAAAAGTGGAGAGTTTAAATGAGAAAAATTACAAATTAAGAATAAAAGGAATAAAGGATACAAAGATAATTTGAACAAATCATTTAATAAGTCTATTATTTATTTTTGCTATTCAAATTAATGAACTCTAATCATTTAATGAGTCTATCTTATAAAATAGTTGTGCACCTTACACAATAAAAACAAGGGGAAATGGACTGTATCACCCTAAACTATGCAAAATTGGCCAATACCACGCCCAACTTTCAAGTTGGCTCCCACCACCCTCTACTCGACATTTAGGTGGCAGTGTCACCCCTTCGTTAAATAATCACTAACTCTGTTTGTTTTTAATCCTACGTGGCAAGGGGATGATGGGATGGACAGCCTACGTGGACTCACCCATTAAATACCCATTAAATAACCTCTGTATTAGTTTAATTTCCACAAATTGACTGATGAACTAATATCCCAATACCCTATTACAAATTCCATCTGTAAACCCATTAAATCCATCACAATTACACATTTCACCCTCACATTGCAAAACCCCCAAATCTTCCACGAGATCTAGCTTCTTCGATCCAAATCTCCAATCATGGTGGCTCCGGGACCTCCAATCGCAACCAGGCAACAAAATTTGCGTCGATCCAGATCTTCATGTGTCTATACTGTTCCGGTAAGCACAGCGGCCTCGGCGTTCACATCTCGTTTGTCAGATCTGTCACTACGGTAAATCAACTGAAACTGAAATCGAATCGAAATGTATCGAATTATATCAAAACTTGTTTAAACATATCAATGTGAAGAGGAAAGGGAGCCGGATTTGATGCCAAATTAAAGAGATTCGGTGAATCAGGATGTGTTTTTGGTGATCGGTATGGTTACAGTTGGAAGACTGCCGGCGACGTCGATTGTGACCTCGCCGGTGGTGGTTGGTGGTGATTGTGTTTGCAAGTTGTGCAATAAGGGCTTCCCATGTGGTAGATCTTTGGGAGGTCACATGAGGTCTCACGTGATCAACTCAACTGACCAGCATCATGTTAATCATCAGAAGAAGAAGATGAAGCTTTCATCTTTCAACAACACAGAAGTAGTAATCAATGGGTCTTCGAATTCGAATGATTTGGGTTATGAGCTTAGAAAAGATCCGAAAAAGACTCGAAAAGCAGTCATCAATGGCGATTTGAATTCGAATTCGGATGGTGGTTGAGATTTGTGCTTCGATCTATGTTGGTGGAGGTGATGGTGGTTGGTGGTGATTGTGGGAATGGTTAGTGGTGGTGACGGAGTTGGTTATGGTGATAGGAGTTCCGATTGATTTTCTTTGCAATTTGTGTTTGGGTTGAACTAGCAAGTGATTTAGGGTTTTTATTTATGTTTACAGAGATAGATGATGGTGAGTCCACGTAGCCTGTCCACCTCACAAGTTCATTGCCACGTAGGATTAAAAAACAAACTGAGTTAGTGATTATTTAACGAAGGGGTGACACTGCCACCTAAATGTCGAGTAGAGGGTGGTGTGAGCCAACTTGAAAGTTGGGCGTGGTATTGGCCAATTTTGCATAGTTTAGGGTGATACAGTCCATTTCCCCTAAAAACAATCATGCACATAATCTTACATATTCAACGTTTCCTACACTATTAAAACAATGTTTTAGTGTAGAGTACAGAATGTATAGGACTCCAAAACTTTCAAATAATTTTGTGACTTATAATAAAATATGTGTAGGACACAATACTTTTAAATAATTTTGTCACTTCTAATAAAATTAGTGTAGGATCCAACACATTAATGGTGGTGAATGAGAAAATTATGGTGGCATTAATGAGACTTGAGTAACTCAATAAAATATTTATTAGTATTCTAAATCAAATTGTCTATATTACCCTTAGTAATTAAAGCATTAATTAAAAGTGGACAAAAATGATATCTTAATTCCCAACCATTGATCAAAAAACAGGGTCTAGATTAATTTATTTTTCTTCTTTTAAGAAGATTCTTCTCAAATGAACCTCCCCCGACCCCATGAACAAAATACCCCTAACTTGATAGTATTAATTATTAATTATAAAAATTTTATTTGTAATCAATACCAACCATTAATTTAAATTATCAATCGCTCATATCTATTTTTACACTTAGCAATGTTTGTATAGGATTTCAACTTACTTATACTTATAGTTGCTCAAGTGAATCTGTTGTACTTCTAGTTAGGTACAGGTACTCCTCCACTTAAGCTGGCTGCTGGGCTGCTCATCCAGTTTAATTCCCAGCCCAACCTATTCACAAAGACCCAACCCTACACAAAAACCCAACACAATTCATATCAAGTGTAAAATGTATGTATTTATAGAATCAATAATATTTTATACATATTAATTGAAACTTATGATGAATAGGAAATCATAATTTTTAAGTATTTATTAATTATTTTTAGTAATAAATAGTAACCAATAAGATTTAAGTATTTTTATTAGTAATATTTTGTCGATTATTTAATTTGAGTTTTTAGTGTTAACTTTTTATAAAATCCGCATTTATGTTTATTTTTTAACATTCCAAGTTATTTGCTTGCGCATTGTGATGGTACGTTACCGCGCGCATGAGATCGGTATCAGTTCGGTTCATTACAGTACCAGTACGATACATGCACTTGGTATAGAAATCAACACATGTTTTACATGACCGAAAATGATAAAAACGACCACCAGTACTAGCACCAATGTTGTTCGTACGGCACCGACCGGTTCAGAGTGTCACAATACTAGTAACGTTATTCATTTTCATCAAAGAGTGGTATAAATGATTTTTTTTTTTAAACCGAAAACCATAAAAAAAAAGATTGCAGGTACCGGTACCGGTGTTCGGTATGGTATGGTAGCACTAAGATGTCAGCTTTATCTAAAGAAAAAACAATATAAACAAATTCTTGTACCAAAAATGATGTTATTCGGTCCGATATGGTAGTGATACAGTGTGAATTTATCGAAAGGAAAACAATAGGTACCGATAAAGATGTTCAGGCGGTTTCGGTTCAATTTAGTAGCGCGCGACACAATATTCGTTATCAAAAGAATTTATATGGCAATGTTGAAAAAAAATAAACATAGAACGCAAACCAACTAAACCAATATTAACTGAACAACATCAGACCGGTATTTATATTCGTTTTTATTGTTTTCGATTGATATAAGGTTTTCTCTTTCGATTACTATAGGCTATTGTGAGTATTGGTACTGTAACGAAGCAAACATATACCGACAGAATTCCCGCCGCGAAACGCGGGGAGAAATCTCACTAGTTAATTAATAAACATGGGATAGTTATTATAATAAAACATTCACGGGTGTTTTAAAAGTGATTCTTTAACATGTACTCAGGTGTATTACGGCTCATATTTACCTATATATTAAAAAACGAAGTGAATGAACAGTAGTAAATAATTACCTATATATTAAAAAGAGAAATTAATTAACAGTAATAAAAATATAAATGAATTAATAGTATTGGGTACCGGTATCGGTATCAAATTTACCAAACTGAGTGTATTTTCGGTATTCGTTCGGCACCTGTATTCATCGGGTTTTACCCTCAAATACCGGTGCTGTACCAGTATCGACCGTATCAAGCCGTACTGTATCAGGTATATTCGGTACCGGTACCCACTTTTGGAGATTTCGGTAACGGTATTTTCAGTACCGGATGGTACCGAGCTCATCAAATCATGTAGCAACGTAGCAATGCAAGTAATTAAATATTAAAAAGAGAAATTAATTAACAGTAATAAAAAACGAAGTGAATGAACAGTAGTAAATAATTACCTATATATTAAAAAGAGAAATTAATTAACAGTAATAAAAATATAAATGAATTAATAGTATTGGGTACCGGTATCGGTATCAAATTTACCAAACTGAGTGTATTTTCGGTATTCGTTCGGCACCTGTATTCATCGGGTTTTACCCTCAAATACCGGTGCTGTACCAGTATCGACCGTATCAAGCCGTACTGTATCAGGTATATTCGGTACCGGTACCCACTTTTGGAGATTTCGGTAACGGTATTTTCAGTACCGGATGGTACCGAGCTCATCAAATCCTGTAGCAACGTAGCAATGCAAGTAATTAAATATTAAAAAGAGAAATTAATTAACAGTAATAAAAATAGAAATGAATGAATAGTATTGGGTACCGGTATCAAATTTACCAAACTGAGTATATTTTCGGTATTCGTTCGGCACTGGTATTCATCGGGTTTTACCCTCAAATACCGGTGTCGTACCAGTACCAACCGTATTAAGCCGTACTGTATCAGGTATATTCGGTACCGGTACCCACTTTTGGGGATTTCGGTAACGGTATTTTCGGTACCGGATGGTACCGAGCTCATCAAATCCTGTAGCAACGTAGCAATGCAAGTAATTGCACAGTTTAGCTTACTTTTCATACACACAGTAAGTAAACTGTATTTCGTTTGAATTAGGTTTTATATACACAACAATTTATTTTGCTTTATTTTTTGCCTTTTTACGTAATGAATGAATTGTAGCATGTAAAATTAACTTGGATATTTAGATTATTGATGAGCAAATCGTATCAAATCCTGTAATCAAACCGGTATCGTATCGGTACCAAATTTACTATACCAAATCATTTTTGGTACCAATTTGGTACCCACCTGTTGGCATTTTTAGAATCGTTACTTTCGATTCGACACCGGTCTAGCACCATACCTATATTTATTGATTTTTACCTTCAAATATCATACCGTATTGTACCCAGCATTTTCGGTGCCGGTACCTAATTTCGATGATTTTCCGGATCGGTACTTTCGGTGCCGTTACCGGTACCGAGCTCATCCATATTTTAACGTGTTAGCACCGTAATAACTGAACCGAAAACAACCGAATTTCCAACGTGTAGCACGTGTGGGTCCTATTATTATATATTAGGTTATTTAAAATCGCTTCTTTTAGGTCGGATTGACTATCCTTTTGACGACATTTTTATTTATGTTTTGATATTCGGTATTCGGTATCTGCTTGCCGTTACTGACACACGTTTTGCAGTCATTGGGTCCCCGCCGCAACGCGCGGGTGGAATTTAACTAGTTATATATCATTTCCGTTGTATACATAAATTGCCAAGTCAACAATATTATTTCGTATGTTTCATTTTAGCCAATAATTGTGGAAGTGAATAAACTAATTGGGTCTTAGATAGGTTTGACCATCATTTATCATTATTCAATCGGGTATTGTTTGTTTGAAGTTAATTAAGTAATAAGTAATAATAAATTAATAATATACAATGTTATGATATATTTCTCTTCGTGACACCACAGTTCTTTTGTCTCTATTTGTTATTATTTTAAGACCATATGTTATAGAGGGGTTTCGTTGTGAAAAAAGTGATACCACGTGACGTCCCGTAGACGTCATCTAAGCGATCATCGTGCCTCACGCCCTAACGACGCCCCGTGTTATGGTTCCACGCTCCAACTACGCCCCCTTCCACTCTCCAACGTTCAAAATCTCTCCCCCCATGCCTAGATAGCTTTCGTGAATTTAACTAATATAATATATACTAAGTTTTTGCAACTGAGGCTATGACTCTGCGGTAGAGGAAAAACCCTTTAGGTGCTTAGATATGATGAGGTCATGGGTTCAATACTCGAGAGTCTAATATTTAGTCGTTCAAAAAAGTATATATACTAAGTTTTACTTGTATTATTTGCCTAAAACTATCAACATGTTACTAAATTATGTCTCGTTTTATAGTCACTAAACAACATGTATTTTCTTTATAAAATAATATTTATTAATGATATCGCCTATTTATACTCATACAAATCTATCCAATTTGTTGAAAAACTAAAAATAGCATTAGACATATGCAATTCACAACTGAGGGATTAAAAGTAAATATATGTTTGTCTTGAAAAGTAAATTTAACTCAACGGAAGTCGTGTTCGGATAGACAGGTGGGAAACATGTGTGTATAGACCTTACAAGAGTGTCCCTCCTTCGTGGCTGGGTATGTTGTTTTGAAAGCAAAATCAGGGAAAGTTGCTAAGCACGAGAAAGTTTGTGCTGAGAACTGATATGCATTCATTCCCTTTGCCTTTGATACATATAGGTCCCTTGTCCTCGAAGCTGTCGGTTTCCTGAACAGAGTGCAGGGGGTCGTGGACAACAATTTCTCGACGTCGAAGAACCATAAGTCTGTTTTCGGTAGGATCTGTTTTGCTATTTAAAAGAGGTTACGGCGCAACTTGTTGACAGTTTAGCTGCCACTCTATCGTAATTTCCTTATGGTTTGAAATATAAAAATAAAAAAACTGTAAAGAATTGTTATATTTTTTTACTAATATAACGCATACTAAATTTTTCTTGTATTATTTGCGCAAAATCATCAAGATTACTAAATTATATCTCGTTTTGTAGCATAATTAGAAAAATAACTGTGGAATTAACCTAGGAGTTGCATTAAGTAAATAAATGTTTTCTAACGGCTAAAATTACACGAAATTTGTCTTTGGCACCAACCGAACACTTGACCTCAAGAGGAGTAACACCTTAACTCTAATGACTTTGCCAATTTCACCCAACCCCCACCCCATTAAATATATGTTGTATCTTGAAAATATTGAGTGTATGTGGAAAAATTGGTTGGTAGTTGTAATTAACCAAGGAGTTGCAATAAGTGTTTGGATATCTTTCTATTTATACCTTGTAACATTTATAAATCATCCGGTAAACCAAATCTTACGTCAGTTTTAGTTGACTATTAATGTTGTAGTTATTTGGCGAGCCTGAAATCAAAAAGTTAGTAATAACAACATATCGATATTCAGGTCAACACAGGAGATCATCTAGACATAGGCGTTTCTATGGGTGAAGAACAAGTCAAAGTTTAAATTATTAGATTTGTACAATTATGTATATTTAATTTAACCTATAAATTATTTCTTAGCTTGATAAATGGTATCTCTAGTGCTTGTACTATAGGCTCTATAGCACCTTGCTAAGAGTTTTTCTATATAAAATTTTGCCACCGTTCAAAATAAACTAGTGTTATATTAGTGTCAAGCATATATCATATAATAAAAATATGTATGGTTAGACTTGATGACATTTGTTTCATAGTTTTACACATTCTTCATCCATGTTAGCTATATGTATTTGTCTTAATGCTTGATGGTTCGATTATAGTATCTATTCTAAGGTCGGAGGGTGTGGGGGGCGCCACCCTCGCCCTGTCAGCATCTATGGCGCCGTGGGCGCTATACACCCACACCGCCTGAATTAAGTTGGGGCGCTATAGGTGGCTCGCGAACATGATAACGAGCAGAAAACACACAGATCGAGGTCCCCTTTACTTTTTTGACTGTTGAACTAATCCAGAAAGACTTGGATTTTCTAGCGAAAGATTTTTCACATCTAACGGAGACGGATCAACGCATTATGGAGGCTCGCAAGAATCAAATTAGGGCGAAATATATGTAGTTTTTTTTTCTAGTACCTTCTTATTTTTTTTAATGATTTTGTGATGTTTTTTATTTTTTTTAGGATGAAATTATGGTTTTTTTTTTTTAATTTTCTAGTTATATAAAATGGCCATTTAATTTAAAAAAGTAAAATGTAAAAATAAAAAATAATTAGGTAATGATGACGGGGCTCCATCCCACACCCTGCAAATTAAAGGGGGGGAGGAGGGGGGGGGGGGGGGGGGTTATAAAGCCTCCTGGCTGACGTGGCGTCTAGGTGGCGCTAAGGTGTCCTTTATAACATGCAAGGGCCTCCATCCCACACCCTCTAGCCTAATAGTAACCAATATAGTTTGTTTAATCTCATACAAGTTTGCAATCCACAACTCACGACATTATTATGGTAGAAAACTTTTGAGTAGCTAGTCACCAATCTTTGAATGTCTATTACATTAATACGCTTAATTGTAAAGTTATTTTTTCATTTACAATCAAAATGTCATATATTTGAGGTAAGACGTTTCTGAATACCTTTATCTTGAATTCAGAAGATATTGTATTAAACTGGTTGTAAATAGTTGTATTAAATAATTGTTGGTGAATTATTTATTGAGTATTTTATATTTTAATTAGGGATAATTTTTAGTTTGAATTAGTTAGATTTATCTAGTTGGTTATTTTATTAATTAAATAGAGTTTGAGTTTGGTTAGGATTAGAATAAGTTTAGTATAAATAGATGGTTAGGGTCATTGTAATTAGTGTGCTTTCATTGATCAATAATGTAAGAGTCAAACAAATTCGTTCATCTCATATTCGATCAAGAGCCTGATTTTCCTAACAATTCATATGTTCAATGTATCTCATATAAACAATGTGAAATTTACAAAAGTTTCACATTTCGGTTACTCATGTCTTTTTGGCTCACATACACAAAATGAATAATAATCAAAAGAGTAAACTTTCAAAATGGTCCCTGAGATTTGGTCACTTTTGTTCAAAACTCAAAACTTTTGAATCTGAGTCCTTGTGCTTTCAATTTTGTTGCCATTTTTATCAAAAAGCAAAATTTGATTTTTCAGTTAACATCTAGTTTTTTTGTCTTTTTTCTCCCTTTTAATGAAGGGCAAAATTGTCAGATTTTTTTAATTTGTTATAATAAAACGTTAAAAGACCATTTACCCTTCATTAAAAAAAAGGAAAAAGACAAAAGAACTGGATGTTAACTAAAAAATCTGGCCAGATTTTGATTTTCGATGAAAATAACAACAAAATTGAAACAAAAAAGACTCAGATTCAAAAGGTTTAAGTTTTAGACTAAAGTGACCAAATCTTATGGACCATTTTGCCAGTTTACTCTAATCAAAATAGACAAATTTATTTCAACCATTTCAATATTAGTTTACACCACTACGCACGAATTCTTCTAGTTACATTGAAAACCACTTTTCTACGTTCTAATTGCGGGCTTCCCGTGTGTATGCTTTGTTTGACAAACTCTCATCATATGTTCTTGACTCATGTGTGTTTTTAGTATACCCGATGTGTTTTGATCAACATTTACAAATTGGCTCACAACACGCACCTCAGTAGATGTTAGTGAGGCATTTGAATCAGTTCATCTTCACGGCATTCCCTTATGCCAATTTCCAGCCTTTCGTTCCATGATGAAGGTAATACATCGCAACATTGTCGTCTAGGCGCCAACAACTGTTTCACAAAACCCAAAAAGTTATAGGGGTTCTTTTGATAATATTTAATTTTTGAAGCAAAATATAAACATTTTTGCAAATAGTATTTGCTATTACGAGTCCTACTATTTAGAGGTTATACACTAAGGTTCTAAAATAGTAAAATGACTGCTGCTTGTGAAAGGCACAACTTATTATGCATAGGACACAACAGCATGCAACATTGTTGCATACTTAAAAAAGAGTATCCACAATTGACGATTGCCCTTTACTTTTTTTTTTGTCTTTTTTGGGAGGGACGGATCTGAGCGATGTAGAGTTGAATCTCAGTGGATCGTGACAGCAAGACCATTTTGTCACTTACAATACTCCGTCATGTATTTAGATTACTCTTTACTTGACTAACTTTGTCAAATAAAAATAAAGACTTAAACTTCTAGCTTATGGCAAAAACAACCCACTTTTAGAAAAATTTGTTTCAAAATGGTCAAAAACAAAAAAATGGGTAATTTGTTTTTATGTTCATAGTTGATAAGTAAGCTTATGTTTACCTGTTTCATGTCGAGATTTAACTTTGGAGCATGCACTTTGATCATTTCAATTCCCCTTGGAGATCCAAGATTGGATGTGCAATTCGCACGTTCCACAATTTTGTAAATGCTTACGGTTTGATCTCCCTCGAGAACAGTCTTGTTCATATGAAATGCAACCGGTCTTCTACAAGGATCCTTATTGTGTTCCCTCATGTCGAAACTAAATAGCGTGTTCAGTACGCTACCTTTTTTCCACGGCCTAAATGTTGCAGGGACACGAAGAACATCTGGCAAGAGCATGTGGCTTCCAAACACTTCGACAGCGTAGCCCCATGAGATCGAAATTGTCCAAGAAAACCAACGGTCGTAGCAAACTGTTTGTTGTAAGATCCTATGAGGATCTAGTTCTGCGGCTTTGTACAGATGACGCATAGCGTCTCTATTTGTCATTTTTGGAAAGATCGGGTCCAAGTAATCTGCATGGTGAAGAGATACCAATGGTGCCATTGGATGTGCTGCTAGTACTCCAAATGGATCTCCGCTCATATCCATCTAGATAATTTTTTTGTTTATTAGAAATAACTTTAACAGAAACCATATCAAAAACAAAAATCTAAGTACACAACATTAATAGTCAAGATACGTAAAGGGTGGTCACAGTCTGTTTCGTACTAAACTATTTGGTTGCTAATTTGATTTGAAAACGAACTGAGATCAATTTCGAGGTTTGAGATCGATTTGAATACTCAACTTCTCTAAGTCTGTCCGGTTTTAACAATTTATGAACACTTGATGAATCGTACCTAAAAAAACTTGAGGGGTCAAGTATGTGCCTAAAAAAATTTGAGGTACCAAATATGCATATTTAAAAACTTTAATAGTCAAATTATAAATGCCTAAATCTTCCTATAAATACCTGATGAAAACCAGGTTCTCTGGTAATCCCAACACCAAGTTCAGCCAAACACGATGAAATCCTCCCATCGCTTCCATACAAATGATGGTATCTCTCCAAACACGAATCCAATACCTTCGCCAATGTTTTCGCCAGCGGATAACTAATCGCGAATCCAGCTCCGCCAAACGCCATCGAAAATGAGAAGTACCGGTTCTGTATAAAGCTCTCCGAGTTCGACCCGATGAAATACGGCAGTTCGTGATCGTATTTCGATAGCGTTTTCACCAGATTTTCATCGAAGAAGACTGTGTCATCGTCCCCAAACACGAACCACCTGAATATTTAGCAAAACCGATAATTAATGTTCTTTTTTCTCGTTTTCAAAACGGCCAACTCTCACACATCTAAACGTATTTCCATATTCACACAAATATCCTCCACTTTATTAGAACCGGAAATTAAAAAAGAAACGCTTTTACTACACAAGTACACATCTTATTGCATTAAAACTACAAGCAGACATTTGGTAAGCAAGGTTGTAATTGTAAGAATCGCCACGCGCTAGTCAGCTGGTGAGATACCGACTAGCGATTAATAGAGATTAATCGGATTGGATTTTTTATGTAATTTTCAGTTTTTTTTATATATACACACACATTTTTTATGTATTTTTTCAAGTAACACATATTTTAACACCGACCCATATTTTTAAGTAAAAAGAATTAATTGCCGGAATCTACAGGTTTTTAGTCAAAATCCTGGCCTTAATTTGGCCAGAATCACTAGACTACCAACGATTTTTGGCCAATTAGGATTGGATTTGACCACTGTTGACCATCTACTGATTAATTGACCGATTAAAAAAAAATACTCGATGAATCTGAGACTAGCAATTAATCGACGCCGAATCAGAGGGTAGTCGGGATTTTTACAACCATGTTGGTAAAAGAATATAAAATATAAATTAATCACTTAAACAATTTTTATTTTTAATAATAATTATATAGCAACGGATCAATAATTGTTTTATTTTATTTTTACAACAGTCAACTCATATATACGAAAAAAAACTTTTACTACAAACCTTGCTACACAAATATCTACGAAAAAAAGGCACTTTTCAAAGCCGTCCCCGAAAACTCTTGAAAAAATTTAGGCATCGGGCGACGAAAAGAATTGGGTCCAAAATTATGGTTAAGGGTAAATGAATTACAAAAATAAAAAACTTAGTGATGGAGCAAAGACTCGAACTTGAGACCTTTAAATTATTTTGAGATGGTTTTTCCCATTACACCACCAATATTTCTTTGCATAATAAATGGATGAATATTCTAAATATATAATTTAATAAATATATATAAGCTTATAAAGATTTTTCGGGCCTTTTGAAATTTTGGGCCTCGGGCATTAGCACGGGTTTGCCGGGGACTTTTACTACAGACCATAATTTCGACGTAACATATTATAATTTTGAAACAATTTTGAATAATAACTAATAATAACTTTGAATTTTTTTAACATACCTGACGTTAGAATGGTTTAATGCTACCGTTTCTTTGACGACCCTAGCAACACGTATGGCTGACCGGAGACCACCGCGCCATGTATACCGAAACCCGGAAGTATCATCGGATATACAAACCGGCGGCAGGATCTCATCCTCAGACAGTACGGTGTTGTCGTTGTTGTTGTTGTTATTCAATCCAACATCAAGAAAAACACACCCTCGCATCTTATCAGGCTTCCACCACATCTTGACGTATTCTTTGCGTGTCGGCCATGCTTTCGCATTCGACGCGATCCCAAACACCACGTGATCAAGCGAAGTCGGAGACGAGAACACATCGCCACCTAGCAACAAGATTCTAGTGCTTGGCAACGTAGAAAAAGTCGAAAACGAGGAAAAGGATGAGAACAAGAGATAAAGGATCAAACCAAGAGATGAAGAGATGAAAATGAGGTTTATGAGTCTAGAATTGATATGAGTTTTGAAGAAAGATTGACAAGTCTTCATGGTTGGTTGGTTGAAAGATTTAGATTTAGATTGAGATGTGTGAAAATAAAAGGGTTGAGTTTATAAATAAGATGAATTAGAGGCGTAAGTTATGGGGTGCAGGTGAGGTGTTAGAGAAAATGGGAAATAGAAGTAGAATTGAAGGTAGACTAGAAGAGACTTTGTGGAAAATTTGGAAGGAAATTGAGAGAGTTAGGCAACCAAAAGTGGGATTTAATAGGACAGGTGGTAAATGTCGATGACCAAGAAAAGTCAACTTAGAAAGAAAAACCTTTAAGTGTATTTATAGTAATATGAATAAGTTTCATCTCTATGTTTTAAACTTTGCTTAGAGCATTCTCATCCAATCCATCAAATTATACATACATTCCACTAAAAAAACAACTCCTATATCAATATATTTTCACTAAAAACAAATACTTTTTCTCTCTCCTTTTCAATTAAATAATATTATCATTACATTTTTCTCTCTCCTTCACTCACAACCACTTTCAATATATATTAAAAAAATTATACTGGGTGAACAGTGTCCCCCCAAATATACAGGTGAACAGTAACATTTTCTCTCTCCTCCACTCACAACCATTTTTTATACCCTTTATAATATAAAAACTACCCCTTAGGACGGTGAGTGTGGCTTAACTCCACTCCGCTACTTCATCGTCCATAGCGCTCTGGGGGCGTCATCTCGGCCACACCGCGGCAATGAAAGGGGGGCACCATCCTATGCTCGCCGTTGTGTTACGTAAGAAAAGGGGGGTGCAGGTGGGGCCCACCTCTTTTCAACCAATAAAATCTTTTTTTTTTATTTTGTTTAATAGGTGACTTTATATCACACTCTACAAGTTAAAAGAATGGGCTTTAAAGCTCTATGTGTGACGTGGCGTTGACGTGTCGCTGAGGTTGAGTGATAAAGCTCGTAGAGACTTTATACCACACCCTCCAGCCTTAAATTGAACTTTTGTTTATAAAAATGTTATTAAAGTGGTAAAACACTAGATTAGTATAAAGTATAAACTGATGTTTTTCAGAGGTACAGTTGAAATTTTATTGGTATGTAATATGCTATGATATTTTATTTGACTAAAAAAGAGACGGATAAAGTATACTAGTGCCTTTTCACCAATTAATTAATGTATAATTTATTTTATTTATTTATTTTGAGAATACTAATGCATTCATTAAATGATCACTTAATAGCTCTTTGATAGTTAATATTTTATAAATTTTGTGATTCTGTTACATTTGTTTTTTTAATGAAGGTATATTCATTAAATGACAATCTGTTTTTTTTTAACAGCTAATTTGAATCACTGACGGATCACTGGAGTATCATTGTGCCACCAGCGGAACCACCGATCATATACATCCCCATTAGGCATAATGCCTATACACCAATTCAGGAGAAAACCCAATAAATATAGGAAAACCCCCTTTGTGGGAATCGAACCCAAGACCTATAGGTCCCAAAGTCTTATCCCATCCCCAGAATGCCGCTAGGCTAACAAGCTGCTTTTGTTTGATTGTTGTGCTAGACCATTTTTTATTTGGAAAAAATAATTATATAATTGTTTTTTGAAAGGTAATTTTTTTAACGTGAGACTTGAATTCAATACCTTCTCAAACCTAGGTGTTCCTTTACGTTTTGTCTTTGCTAATAGCTACCAACCCATTGGTAACGACTAGTAAAAATAACAACTAGCTTCATATTTTGTTTTTATGAAAAAATAACAGTATACTCTAATAAACTGTCACTATGAAAATTCCGTTGTTTGTAACTTCTCGAAAATATATTCCAATGTTTCTTGTACATAACTAATAAGAACTGTTGTGAATTTAGGTTAAGAGATATATAAATTTGGTGGATATTTTATTAGTATGTTATCTACGGGATAGAAAGAGTTATTTATATACATCTTTCTATACTAATAAATGAAAATCTTTTTTGGACACGTGTCACTTTCTGGTGCTTTCTCGCCTTATTTTCCTATATATCTCATATTAAATAATAATAATAATAATAATAATAATAACAACAATAACAATAATAGTTTTTAACAAAAATATTAGATAAGAATAAATATATAGACAAGGGTAAACATTTGTTTTAATTATAATCATATTAAATAATAATAATAATTTAAAAAAAAAAGTTAGCTAAGAATATAATTACGTTTATTTTTATTATGATCATATTAAATAATAATAAATATTATTATTATTTTTACAAAAAATAGTTAAGAATACATATTTATCAAAGTAAAATGTTATAATAAGTAAATAGTATATTAAAGTTCATTTTTAAAAGATAATTTTTCATGACTTTATGTGTTAACATATGACATTATATGTTATTAAACACGTGCAATATACGAGTTTTTTTAATATATAAATTTTTGATTATTTTTTAAATTACATTTATGTAAAATTAAAAAAGTAAAATGTTATAATAAGTAAATAGTACATCAATGTTCATTTTTAAAAGATAAATCTTGATGACTGTTTGTATTAACATATGACATTATATTTTATTCAATATATGCAATATACGAATTTTTTTAAAACTATATCTTTTTATTATGTATTATATAAAATCATATTTATGCAACCCGTGTAATACACGAGGTTTTAACCTAGTATAATAATATTAAAGTTATATTAAGCATACTACTTTATACAACAAATGCTAAGTTCAGCTATGAGATAAAAACATTAGAAAGTTATAAATCATTTTTTATAGTTATGTAATTAACACAATTTTAGACTGGAACTACATGTTTTAGAATAGTATAAATGGAAACACTAAAATAACACAATTAAGAATGTACATCCTTCTATAAAATCCAATAAGTTATTTTTTTAGGAAAACAATCATCCTTTAGGATATCAAGGGCTAAGATTAAATGAGTGAAACTGAAGAGAAAAAAAAGGCGCGTGGGTTTTTATAATGGCATGCTAGTCAATCCATAACAATAGTTTACTCTCCTCCAACCCCCCTTTTTTAAACGTTAATAATTTTTTCATACGACATTATTTTTTTTTATAAAAATTGCACCAAAAAACGAGCGTTTTTAATCTTTAAAACAAGTATACTATTGCTATATTTTCGGAAAAAAAATTTCGAAAACCCAGTTGCGTAAAACGCAATGGACAAAACGTAAAAAAATTACTTTTTTCTAAAACGCGACGCACAAAAAAACACAAATAAATGTCTTATTTCTAAAACGCAATGGCCAGAAAACACACAGAAATGTCTTATTTCTAAAACACAATTGCCTAAAAACACAAAAAAAATGTACTTTCTAAAACGCAATGGACTGAAAACACATAAAAATGTGTTTTACCTAAAACGCAATTGACTAAAAACACTTCAAAAATGTGTTTTTCTAAAACGTAATGACCAGAAAACACATAAAAATGTCTTATTTCTAAACGCAATTGCCTAAAAACACAAAAGAAAATATACTTTCTAAAACGCAATGGACTGAAAACAAATAAAAATGTGTTTTACATAAAGCGCAATGCACAAAAAACACAAAAAATGTCTTATTTCTAAAACACAATGGCCAGAAAACACAGAGAAATGTCTTATTTCTAAAACGCAATGGCCTAAAAACACAAAAGAAAGTGTACTTTCTAAAACGCAATAGACTGAAAACATATAAAAATGTGTTTTACCTAAAATGCAATGGACTAAAAACACTCCAAAAATGTGTTTTTCTAAAACACAATGACCAGAAAACACATAAAAATGTCTTATTTCTAAAACGAAATAGCCTAAAAACACAAAAGAAAGTGTTCTCTCTAAAACGCATTGAACCAGGGTATGTTTTGTCTGTGAATTGTCTGAACCAGGAAGTAGAAGATCAAAAACTGTCTACGAATTTTTTATCTTATCTCTAAAACGCAGCTCGACCCCAGCCGGGGTGTCGCAAC
Source organism: Helianthus tuberosus (assembly GCA_030545235.1). Lineage (NCBI taxonomy): Eukaryota > Viridiplantae > Streptophyta > Magnoliopsida > Asterales > Asteraceae > Helianthus > Helianthus tuberosus. Next base: position 19,548 of record JARYGA010011992.1, read on the forward strand.
CCCCGCCCCCTATCTGTCCTGGGAACGGGCGGCCGCGAACTCAGTTTTGGTGGTATCGGTGTTTATTAATTTGGCAGCGGAAATTACATCAGGACCGTAGTTAGAAAATATTTTATCAGAGTAAAACACCACATTTTATAGAAATACACACATTGGGATAAAACCCAAGTTTTCATTACACACTGATTTATAGGGATAAATCCCATTTTATTGAATTAAAACGCCTTCTTTATTTAGGTAACTTTTATAGCCACTTTTCCAAGCCTTCAGTGCTATCCAGCTGGCTTCTAATTGGCTTTCACATTGTGTTACCTGAAACGCGTTTTAAAAACATTTGTCAGTGGGAAATACTGGTGAGTGAATCCCAGTTTAATCAAGAAACATTAATTTAATTTAAACTTAACAGTATTGAGGGCGATTACAATGTTTATATCTACCCAATTACTCATTCAGTACTGTCAATCCTGACTGGTGGGTCATATTACACATTGGCTAACTCTTCGTCAAATGGTAACGTTACTCACATTTTGTATACAAAACCCCAACATACCGGCAGTAATCGTACAATTACAAAGACTCAATCACTGCTAAATTGCATTGTGAAATAGTTAAGGTTTTGTAAAAACTGTTTACAAAAAGGAGATTACTCACATTGTTGTCTTAGATTTTCCGTAAGGGTTTCCTGGTGATAATCTATAATTTACATAAATGCACGTGTGTTAGTATAATAACCCATTTTAACATTAGTAATACCCTCCCCGAAACGGCATTCCAACGACTATGTCGGGCAGAACCACGACAGCCGTTACGGAACCCTAGATCAATCGGGCAGCGTATCTAATACGTATCCAGGGGTTATAATACTTACAACGGAGCAGAACTTCGCTATTTAGGGGGGGTATTAGACCCGAGTATAATGCCTACTATGAGAGAATCACGTTTAGAAAGAAAGAAATGAACGAGTTTGGCTGAAACCCGATGCCTGCTATTTATATTGCCACATTTCAACTTTTACGCGGCCCGCGTAAATGTTAACAGAGGGCTACGCGGCATGCGTCAAACCCGGTCAACCGCGTAGCTGATCCTGGTCAGCGACTATGTCACGGCCCCCGGCCCGGTGTTACCCGGCCCAGAAGCCGCGGGACAGAAAACCCGTGATATTTTAATTAATTTGGCAGCGGAAATGTTAACATGATCGTTTAAACTTGAAAATACCCAATTTATTGTATTTCACACATTTGGGACAAACCCCATAATTTATAATAAAGGAATTTTCACAAGGAAATTCCCTTGTTTTACAAAACATATTTATTTATTTTATTGAGCCACTTCTTCAAGCTTGTAGTGCTACACGGCACTTTTTCCTAGATCACAACAGATCACCTGAAACATGTTTAAAAAGATTTTTATCAGCGGGGAAATACTGGCGAGTCTTTCAATTTGCACAAAAGACACATTGTTATAAATTTATAGCATTAAGGGTTTTTATATTTGCCCTTTATCATATAATTATCTGGTTCAGCTGTCATTCGACCGAATCTATGACTGTGGACATATCACTAATTAGGCTCGCCCACCTAAAGTGATAAATCGTTAGTAGTAATGTGCACAAAACCCCCACATACTGCCAGTAATTAAAGATTAGCAAAGACTTAATCACTGCAAAGTATAACTGGAAAACATTTAGGGTTTTGTAAAGCAATTTGATAAAAAGAGAATGACTCACATTGTAAGTTTAATCGGACAAAACCTTGCCTACTGATTTATTCTTGTAACCTAGGTAAATAACAATGCACACGAAACTGGGTCAGTAACTTAATACAACATTTACGATAAGCTCACGAAATCAAAACCTTCACGACGAATGACAAAGTATAGCCCGGATTCGGGCAGTACTTAAACATCCATCGGATCGGTTTCAATCAATCGGACATTGTATCGTAGCAGTGATCGAGTTATTACCCTGTTGTCGCAGCAGAGCTGTAACACCCTACTAATTACTACTCGACTTTAATCAAAATACTTAGGATTTTATATATAGAGTACGTCTAAAACAAGACATAAGTTCCAAGGTGATCAAACATTAGTCAACTACTGACTAATTGAAACATGATTAACAAATCGTTTACATCGAAAACATTGTCTAGATGAAGATATCCCAAAAGTATAGTTTAAACGTAAACTAAGTTAACGCGGAAGCTTGCAATTTGTGTTCGGTTCTTCAAAAGCTTACTTGATCGTCATCCGATTAGTTTCCACATCACCTAAGGTCAAAACCACATCAAATGTTAGTTTTGATAATACTAGAATTGATATAAACAAGTTCCATGGGTCAAACAAACAAAAAAATAAAGTTTTCCGGAAGGGGGGGGGGGGCGCCGCGTGACGCCTAGTCCCCTTTTTCACAGAATGTTGTTTCAGCTGTTGCTGTACATACCCAGCTCAATGTTTATTCAAATCCCAACTTGAATTTGCCATAACTTATGATTCGTAAGTCCGTTTTTAGTGATTCTTTTTCCTATACGTCTGTAAATTCATTACCAACGTGCCTATTACGATAGTCATACCAAAAGTTTAACTTACGGACAGAAAGACTATATGTCATTATGCATTTATTCGACCCATTTCAACTCCGCACAATTTACTACCATTTAGCTAGTAAACTTATAACACTTTATACCCAACATCCGGGGCTTATCATCACTCACATTTCTTTACCAATCTCATGGCTTAATGCTCTTGTGATTGTCATCGCCATTTTAACTCTCTAAAACACTAGAACAATAATTTACACAACTAATTGACCCGTTTGGCTCATCTTATGGAGTCCTCCAATATGATGACTACCAAACGATTCCTTGTCACTCTTAGACTATTAATTCAAGTAACGATCATGGTCGCTACAATCGACACCATATTTATCCTACAATGAGACTTTGCAAAATTTAACAACAATTTGTTTGATGTAACGGGTCAAGTTACATACCTTTAGAGCACGCCCTTCTAACGCGAATCGCCACCGGCTTGTCCACTCGACGCTCCGGTATCTTTTCCTATAGAGTTCAATCACGACTTGTTTAGAACTCCATTTCAACCATATATCGCATAATTTTGTCAAATCATCACAATCATGCGTCTAACTTTAAATTTCAATTTCGAGCCTTCTTTGGGGCATTTTTACAAACACTTAACGGGCAGAATTTTATATCATTCATATTCAAGTTCATAGCTTGTTATTTAGCTAAACTTAACATCAATAAAGCTTTCATATAACATTTAAACATCATCATTTCAGAAATCACTTTCTATGACCCGTATTACACTAGAATAATCATTCTAAACCATAGTGTTTACTAGTTTCCCACAAAACCCATGAATCACCTTCAATGTGTTCGTGAGATTTTCAGGAATTAGCCATGATTTCGCATGTTATTGTCTAGGTTTTACTCCTAGACACTATATCAACCCCATTCTACCCAAATAGCAAACATGCAACATCAATTTTTAGATTTCCCAATTTCATGAGAATTTCAAACAGAGAATTAACACCAAATTTTACATACCTTGTAACCCCCTTATGATGAGGATCACTAATCTATGCTCGATTTTCGATTTTGACTTGGTTTGAGCCCTCAATTTGTGAGTTTTGTGATGAACTAGGTTTTGATGGAGCTTGGGGTCGCACCCTCTGTTCTGGTCGATCTCCAGGATACTCCAAATGGAGTGTTTATGTTTTAATAAAATATTTTTATTAAAACTAGTTTCAAGTTAAACACTTTTGGTCCCTCTAGTTTCTCTTAGTTTATTTTTATATTTCTTTAACTACACACAAGTCATTATCTAACTAGGTTAGTGTCATTCCTAGTTAGTTTATTTTACCAATTTATTTGCAATTAAATTTCCAAATTTAAGAATCCATGTTTTCGGGATGTTACAAGTTCACCCCCCTTAAAGGGGTTTCGTCCCCGAAACCAAAGTACATACCAAATAATGTAGGGTAGAGGCGTCGCATCTCCTCTTCGGACTCCCACATAGTGTCCGAGCCTTTCCTATGCTCCCACTTGATCTTGACTTGATCAATTTGTTTGTTTCGCAATTGCTTGACCTTCCGATCCAAAATCTCCAATGTTCTCACCGCATAATTCAGGCTATTATCCACCTCGATATCATCGTAATGGATATAAGTTATTTCCTCCGTTAGACATTTCCGCAATTACGACACATGAAACGTGCCATGTATTCCACTCAACTCTTCCGGTAGCTCGAGGCGATAAGCCACCTTGCCAACCCGTTCGATGATTTTAAATGGCCTGATAAACCTCGGGCTTAGTTTCTCTCTTCTTCTGAATCGGATAACACCCTTCCTTGGGGAAAACTTTTAGCATAACTATATCACCTATTTCCTATCCTTTGTCGCCCTTTTGATCGGGTTGTCTTTTGACCATTCAGTCACTGAGTCCGTCAGCATACTTACTTGACACTAGTTTTATATTAACAAGCGCTCTACATAGGTCACAGTGTTATTTAGGCTACAACTAGTTTTATTGCCTAAACTAATTGGTCACCATTTTACCTCATACCTCGTCATTCTGGTATGCAATATTGCCGTCCTCGGCCCTTTGCGTGCTTATAATTTCATATCTAGTCATTCACACTATAACGTGATTACATTCTCTATTACTTTTGTGTCCGTGATCACATCACGCCATGTTTAGTTTTACATCGACTTTTCATTCTTAAGAATCTTTCCTCCGAATGCATCATCTTACAGCTTTCGGCGTTAGACCTATATTCTGTAGTACTAACCATTTTCTAATTTCTCTCTCAGTATTCATAGGTGTTAGAACACCGTTTTCTTTACTAAAACTGAATTTTAGTTTGATGTTTTTCTCTTTAACCTTGTCGATTAATCATATCAAGGAATTGACGACAAGGATTATTCTTCGGAATTATCATTTTACGCGAGAAATCATAGTTGGTTCTTCACGCTTTATATTATCGACCCGTAGGTTCCTTTACTTAGCCTTGTAGACTATTCTATTAGGTCTTCACCTTTTTAGGGTGAGACCCCCCCCCCTAGTATGTTCCATTTGTATTTGCGACCCAATGGTCATTTTGTTCCCGTAGGCCTTTACATTGTTTATAATTTGGAGGTTATGGTGATCCCATGGATCATCTTCTATTCGTTTGACCTTGACCGCAGTCTAAGGCTACCCTCACTATCTTTCGGATTATCTTTCCGACTCTATGACTTCTTATGTGTCCTTCGCGTCGGTTTATTTTACTCATACTGTTATTTGGTTTATGCCTCTATTTCCTTTCAACCCGTTACCCGGGTTCTTGATCTTGATGTTTTTTTAACACTCCGTTTTCATTGGTTTGCATTTTCCTTTTCATACTCTTTTATGACCTATCCCATAGATTCAATAATATTTCACGTTTTCATTATCCAGGTTGTGCTTACTTGGGATATCAACCACTATACTTTATTCAACCCGCCCAACATTAAAGTAGTTGAACATGACTATCAAAATTTCTATTTTTGCAAAATTTTATCGTTTTCTCAGTCATAACTCTTAATCCGAGTCTCTTGACTTTTAATTCGCGTTCTCGACTGTTGGTTACGCATTTATCTGAAAACATACTTATTAATTGAGTATTTTATCGATATTATTTTCATAGCAACTCTTCCGACATTCCTTAAGACTTTGTTTCTCGATTTATTTGGTCGTATCAGCAACATCCACCGCTTTTACTCAACCAAGTCTTTTATTCTTTCACTCGTCTGGTTCGACTTATTCGTGTGAGTTCCATCGCCTATGACAGTCAACTTTATCCTTATGCCTTAACATTCTAAATTGTCGATTCATATTTTCGTTTACTTGATTCTTATCCCTTCCCTTGGGCTCATTATCTTAATATAATATGCTCACATTATCCGGCTTCCGTTTACTTTTATTATCAAGCACTTTACTTAGTTAATCCGTACACCACCTTTCTATTGTCAGTGACCCTTAGGTCTGTTTCTTTTACAAATGTCCCGAAGGCCCATGTTTCAAGTCTTATTTGGTAAACTATTGTTATTGTTATTCGGCCTTTGGGGTTTACTCATTCTTATTCTAACGCTTTCATAATGTTTGTCTTACAAATTCTTTTACATATTCACCCTCATCAAGGTGATTATCGTTCTTCCTCAGGAGGAATTTATTAATAACATGTTACTTGGGTATCTACCCATACCCGAGCTTTTAAATCCAAATTTATTGGTATTTCATTATTTACAGCAACAAATAATACATATTGTCCATTTAGTTTCTTTTTCGAGGATATTCCTACCCTAAATCTTAATCTCTTGATTTCTGACTTTAATCCATTGTTACAATAACAAAATCAATTTATTTCATGTTATTGTTTCATATCGTTGTATGGAATTTATCCACATCGTTTGTTGACATAAACGATGTTTCTATCTGTTTCATTTAGTTTGGCTTAGTCTATAACCATGTCCTTGTTATCTATTACTATTATAAACTCCCAGGGTTCGGGTGTTATTACACTCCTCCCTATTATGACGCTTATCTTTCATTACGTTCTCGGGTTCGAGTGTGCGCGCACCCCTTCCCAAGGCAATATTTATCATGATTATTTTTACCTCGATGCTCAACGTACAGTTTCAGCACCTCTTATAAACAATAGAACTTTTATTATTACCTCTTTCTATTTTTCAAAGCCTTGGTAATTTCGTTAAAACTAATGTAGAATGTTAAATAAATCGATATAAAACAAACGATTTATTTGCACTCGTAATAATTAAAAATTCATGCTGAAATTTAATTTACAAGAGTATACCTGAAACGACATCAGGTTCAGCTTTAGCCTCCGTGGCTGTTATATAAAACAACTTTGTCCTTGATTTATGGGCATCAGACTTTGTGTCGGTTGTGTCCTTGGTTCCAAGCCTCTCTGGACATTTAGACTTTTTATGGCTTGGCTTACCACATGTGCCCTTGTGAATTTTTCCACAAAATCTACACTGATGTAACACACTTTTTGTAACTCCCTTCTTGGGAGCTTTATTAGACTTGGACTTCTTTACAGATCTTGGATTCATATCCAACACCCTCCTTTCTTCTATTTCTTGTAGTATGCTGTCTTTCAATTCAGCCATCATATCGTTCACCACCGGCACAATTGTGGTTTGTAATCTATCAATATACTGTGATAGACTATTTTCTAGAGCTTTTCCGACCTCTTCGAAAATCTTAGCTTTCATGTGTTCAGTCAATTGAGATTTCGAATCATCTCCGGTTACCCCAGACATTTCTTTAACTGAAACATCCATCACGATTTATCAATAATTATTTAATTCATTTCCATCTTATTATACGGAAATTTATATCACTCTCAATCAATCATAAATAATGTGTTATTCTTTTTCGGTTTGGTCAAGTATATATCTTGCCTTACCTTTCTTACTCAGTGTATTTTCCTGGTGTCACACCCCGAATTTCCACGTGTCACCGGTGGGCCCGGTGGGGAGTATCGTGACGTCATGGTTGGCAACATAATAGTCAAACAACACAATATTAATATGCACAGCGGAAGCAATTGAAAATATAATACAACCGAATTTATTATTGTAATATCAAATGTCACAATATTCGGAATTTTATCCACAGAAGGATCGTAAATAAAATGGAAACAATAGTTCAACAGACTTCAGGCATCTTAAGCTTGCGAGACTCTTTATTGATGCTAAGGAGACAATCCAGCCAATTACGTTTAGTACCTGCATTTAGTCTTTTTGGGAAAATACGTCAGTTTACACTGGTAAATACAATTAACTGACTCATTTTGAAATTGGTTTAAGAAAATTGATTTGGATGCACGTGGCACAAAATATCTTTTATAATTTGATTAAAATGCACAGAGGCAAAATTAACCTTTTATAACTTGGGAGAATTATTTAAATATTATAATCTTGTGAACGAATTACATGTTCCTTGTGCGTTCAGTAGCCCGGATCTTGTCCGGGTTAAAGATCAATAGACACACCACAATATGCTTTTGTGCACTGACGGGTGTACGCCTACACCCCGCGCTTAAGTCGTGGCCATTTCGTAAAATGATGCCGAGGATATCCGGGACATGGTCATTAACCCCCCAAAGGCTTTAAGTAACAAGACTGTTTAAACGAGCCGATCAAATTTATTCAATTACCCACTCAACGGTGGAGAATTTGATGCCCGATCAAGCGGTATGCTATATACCGTAACCCAAGCCCGTATAGGGAAAATAAGTTAAAAGTATTTACCTGAGCAAGTATAATTCACAATTAGCAAAATGCACGTAGCTTTTACTGGTCCTCCTAATCTGGAACGAAGGTTTTATAATAACCTATTAGAATCCTAACGGGTCTTTAATTAAGCTTAAGCTTAGACCGGCTAGTTTCAAAGATACGGTTCGTACGCACGATTAAGCGAAGACCGGATAGAATGTGATTTAGACCTGACAAGTTTGAAGACTTGTTTAATATGGGTTTATTATTCACATTCTGGATTTTGAGATAAAACCGTTAAGGTTTGACCCGTTTCGGCTAATTTATGTAAACTTGTTACATAAACCGAACCGTACGCGTAATAAGCGTGACGGGTATTCATGAGAGCTATATGCAGGTTTCCTAAGTTAATTATGCCTCGAATATGTTGTGAAATCAGTAAGATGTCTTTCATTATGCCCGAAACGTGTTTAAACACAAACTAGGCCCCGTAGGGGTAGTTTGGTCATTTAAAAGTTTATAAAAGTGTTTAAGTGTTTAACTGAGTTACAGGTCTGATGTAATCAGTAAACATACTCAAATTAATGAGTTATAATAGTAGGATAAAGCATATATGTGAAATTTATCAGTTTTAACCAAACTATGCCCCGTAGGGGTATTTTGGTAATTTCACATAAGCCGAAAAGCTCAAAACTGGAGTCTGAGTTTATCAACCTTTGTTTACTGTTAAAATATTATAATTTGCCTCTTATATCAGTAGGTATCAACCCGGGTATGCTCAATAAAATTTTTAATACGTATTATGCGTTAAAAACGCTTAATAAGGCGATTAAAGGCCATTTCCGGGTTTGATACTTAAATCTGATATTTTTATATTTCCAGAAGGCTTAAAATACTTTATTTATCATATGTGATCAGTATCAAAAGGTTTGGAGTCGTTTAGATATGTAAAACTCATTTTATGGCCCGTAAGGGCAAAACCGACAATTACCGGATTAAGCCTACGACTACTAGTTATGCTCAGCCTAAAATTAATTAAAAATCTTTAAAAATCCCAAAATAATATATCGCATCAGTTGGTAAAAGATTTGATATCAAAAAGTAGGCTTAACTAGGCTAGACGCTAATTACGCCATTTTATTAACATAAAGCTTTCATTTTGCGATAATGAGCATAACTCTTAATCTACAAATCAAACTGATGTCAAACTTTGCATACAAGTTTATATATCAGTAATTAAAGTTTCTACTCTTTTACATTTCCAAAAATCACGTTTTAAAGTAATAAGGGCATAACGGTCAACATATGAGCTATTAACGGAAACATGCGTATTAATTGGATAACTACTGAACCAAAGTGTAACATCACAGAGGGTTATTCTAACATGTAACCTAGTCCAATTAAATCTCTGGGGCATTTCTAAAACATGCCTTAACGGGTCAGAACTGAAAGTCAAAGTGAAAGTCAAACTATGTGACTTTCGGTTCCGAACCGGGTCTAAACAGGAATTTGTCGGGTTGAACATGTTTAGACATGTTCTTACACTTATTACCAAGTTATAACAATGATCCAACAGGTTGTATGTGATCTATAATGTTAATTATGCATAAATGGCATTTTAAGTATCCTGTTGACTTTTTCTTAGCAAGTTTGACCCGACTTTTGACCTGGTTAGAGTGGTAATCAGGGGGAACCCTTTTGAGGTTTTATTACCCACATAAATACCAACTTATAATTACTTTTGATTCGACTAATCACTGGACCATTATTTATTAATCTTAAATTCAACCGTTAATTACGACGGTTTGACTTTTAAGCTAAAACTAAGCTAAAACTTAATTAAGAAGGGTCAAGCTAACTTACAAGAGTCCTATGCATGAATTTTGATCACTTGAGAGCAGGATTGAGCTTCAGAAATGAGCAGAAAATGCAGATGAAGGTGTGTGAAACATTGTTGTAACTTAGGTCCTTTTATAGTGAACTAAACACCACAAAATGTTGACAACAAGGTCTAGCACTCACCACAACTGATCAACACTTGTTTCTAGTGTTTAGGGGTGCTTTAGGGGTCAAGAGATGTGGAGAATCGAGTTAGAATCGTGCACAAAGGCAAGGGCAGGCAACAACCCATTTTTCTCGGATCAGACATGGCCTCGCGTAGCGCGAGGGCCCCCCCCCCCCTGGGGCGTCGCGTCGCGCGACCCTCCTCTGCACACAATCAAAATTTTAGATTTTGCGATTTCATCCTTGGCTCTTCAAAACTCGATTAGGCACTTGTTTATTGCATTATGAACCCTCACAATTGATCTATAAGGGCTTTAAAACATATACCCACTTTGTTAGGTCCCCGGTTAACTTTGTTGTCACCCGAAAAGTCCTAACTTTCAACGTTTACGCTTTAACCCTTCGCACACGAATTTGATCATAACTTTTTAATACGATAACGAAACTTTATGACATTTTAATCGTGCATTCTAGTGAGCATAATTTACCATTACAAAGCTTCGGGTTTGTCAAAAGGTCACTCAGAGGTATAATTTAAACATGTTGACACATTTAGCCCCTGTAGTTTGTAATCTCTCACTTTTAGCTTCGTATGATCCATGATTTATTCGTTTGAAGGTATGAGCATCTTGTAGGGTTAATATACAATATATTTATTCACTGTTGACACTTAGAATACGTATATTCACATACTTTCCATGTTTGTCAACTTTAGTCCTTTCATAATATTCTTTCACACGTTTAAACATACGACACGTGTCTACACATTATAGGACGTGAATTTTCGAGGTGTTACATCCTCACCCCCTTAAAATAAATCTCGACCCGAGATTTACTGAAATAAGTAAGGGTACTTTTCTTTCATCGTGGATTCAACTTCCCACGTGTATTCGGGACCTCTACGGGCATCCCATTTGACCTTTACAATAGGTACATGCTTCCTTCGAAGCTTCTTCACCTGTCGATCTTCAGTCGACAAAGGTTTTTCCACAAACTTCAAGCTCTCATCTATATGCACATCTGTATGTGGTATAACCAGTGATTCGTCAGCGAAGCACTTCTTCAGATTGCAGATGTGGAACACATTGTGAATTCCATTGAGCTCTTTTGGTAAGTTTAACTTATAGGAAACTGACCCGTCACGTTTGATAACCTCAAAAGGTCCTATGTATCTCGGGCTTAGCTTGCCTTTCTTACCAAACTGCATCACTCCCTTCCAGGGTGACACTTTAAGTAGGACTTTGTCACCTACTTCGAAGTGAAAATCCTTACGCTTCGGATCAGCGTAACTCTTCTGCCTATCCCGGGCAGCTTTGAGAGGGTCACGAATCTGGACAATCTTGTCCGTCGTTTCGAACACGATCTCTGGTCCTGATAACTGGACATCTCTAACTTCCGCCCAACAAACGGGCGATCTACACTTTCTACCGTATAATGCTTCGAAAGGCGCAGCCTTAATGCTGGTATGGTAGCTATTGTTGTAGGAGAATTCGATTAATGGTAGGTTCTTATCCCAACTACCACCCAAATCGATCGCACATGCACGTAGCATGTCTTTCAACGTTTGAATAGTACGCTCACTCTGATCGTCAGTCTGAGGATGATAAGCCGCACTAACATTCAAACGTGTGCCCAAAGATTGTTGGAAACTTTTCCAAAAATGTGACGTGTATCTAGTATCTCGATCAGAGATAATAGACACAGGTATGCCATGTAAGGCTACAATCTTATCAACGTATAACTGGGCTAACATGTCGGAGTTATAAGTCTCCTTGATGGGTAGGAAATATGCTGACCTAGTCAGTCTGTCAACTATAACCCATATCGTATCATTTCCTTTCCTTGTCTTGGGTAACTTGGTAATAAAATCCATAGTTACCATTTCCCACTTCCACGTAGGAAGTTCAGGCTGTTGTAGCAAACCTGACGGTTTCTGATGCTCGGCTTTGACTAGCGCATATGTCAAGCATTTAGCTACATAGGTGGCCACAGACTTCTTCAAGCCTATCCACCAATAGTTTGCCCTTAGATCCTGGGTAGCTGATGGCAAATTCTTCATCGTTGCCTAATTAGGGTTGCGGCATTTAATACGTAAGCAATATGAACCGTCTTTCTTATTTAATAATATAAAACCCTCAGAAGATTGAGTCAGGCTATATGAGCCTATGTCTTAAAACCTACTTAATCAAGGTTTCGATTTTTCCATAATCAATATGGAGTTTTCACAATACTCCAGCCCACAGCGGGATGTTAATCTTAGTTCTACCTGCCTTCCAGGAAGTAAGCAGGGAAAACTTATGAGAAGATAATTAAGATACAAGGAGGCTACAGAGATTTTCCCTATCCTAGGCTCCAGTTCATTCATCATTGCTTGTGTCAAATAAGTGACACATTTATGTTATAAGTCCACGAATTCCTTAATCGGAAACATTTATTTGGAAAATTCCATTCTGGATATCTTCTTTGAATACTACTAGTCGACTTTAGTACAATATGATCATTGGGATATCTTAGGGGTTCCATGTATTAAACCTCCATACTGATCAGGCATGGAAGTAATCTATGGGACACACTAGGATACGCCAATCCTCATATGGCACTTTTATCAAACATAGTTTGGCATTCGCAGGCGATAGAAAAACAATGAGAAAATAATTAAAATAACATATGTTGTCGTACTCTATGCGAAGAAAGAGTACTCTTAGATTTTTCGGAAGGATTTCTTGCCGATACTAAAAGAATCGGTTACTACGGTTTCCTTGGTAAGTTATACCTTGTGAAAAATATAGAAGTTTGCTAAGCTTATGGTTTATGAAGATTTATTATTGCCTGTAAAAAAAACAGGACACTTAGCAGAAATTATCATTGGTAAATGATAAGGAATGTATTTGATGACATCGTGAATTGCCTCTTGGCATTCATTCACCAGGAGGGTTAAGCGCCTCCATTCTTAATCCTTTCAAACTTAGCTGCAAAATCTATGACAATTTAGGGCAGTCTCAGCTTTGACTGGTCGTTTCTTAATCTATATAACGTGAGTAACTGAGGTAGATCCATAATGGATTTATAATGAGTAGGTTTTGAAACCTTAGTATGCCCTCTTATTGCCAATGCTAACCACTAATAATTATGTGCTTATATTTAATCAAAATGGAAATTTCACAAACTAGGCACCTAGCTCGGTTGGCTAGGCGCGCGAAAGGGTGTGGCCTAGACCCAGGTTCGATTCCGGGGACGGCCGGTTCCACCATTTTTAATGCTTAATATTAATTAATCGTACTGATACATATAATTATGAGGGTTGCTCATAAGGAGTCTTGATAATTAATTGCTTCTTATCACCCACAATATGGGCTTGATTTTTAAGACAACCCATCGATTTTATAACTATATTGTGTCTTTATATTTTAACGGAAACTAGGACATCGTGAACTGCCCATCTCATCCAAGTTTTCCATACTCAAAACTTGGTACTAATCACCAAGATTTAACAATTATTAGTCATCATCCTGATGACCTGACTTAGATTAGCCACGACATTAATAAACCGTATGGGCTATTCTGTTCTGAACATTCTTAATGAATGCTATTTGAATGTATATCTATTACATTTAGCTTAAGTCACAAAAGGACTATCAATGGCATTTAAGGTTTGGAGCGAGTCCAATACCTGCTTGACAGGGGACCATAATGTCACAACTGTCTTTATCACAAGGACGATTATAAATAGCTCAAAGGCTTGCCTTACAAGTCTTTTATTATATGTATACACATATGGCATAGAAGCCCGTCTCGATGGACGTAGAAAGATACGGCATATAGCCTAGTCTCGAAGGACATAAACGATTATACGGCACAAAGGCCTTGTCGTAATGACATTTAGACGCGGCACAAATGGCCTTGTCTCTAGGACGTTATAGGATATGGCACTAAGGCCTGTCACCAGTGATGTTAACATTTAGTATGTTAATCTTCTTACGAACGACGAATTATAGCCCGGAGGCTTGTTATGGGTGACTTGAATATAACTTGTGGATTTGTCACAAGGACATCAATTCATAGGCTGAAATCTTATTAGATCAGGAGTCTTAAGGCTTGAACATAGTTCTTCACCTTTGGACAGGGAGTCATAGACTACAACTGTCATCGTCTTGAAGGACGATTCATTTGGCAGAAAAGTAAGCCAATCAACATCACTAATGGATGTTTATATATAACCATCGTATCTAATGATATTAGTCATGATCACATCGATCATATTGACTATTAGGTTTGGGTATAATTACTCCATTTTGAACAGGGGATCATAAAGATCACTACTATCTTTGTCTTACCGATACTAGAATAAAGTATAGCCCGTAGGCATTTCATCACGAGGGATGTTAATATTATGATCATCATACTGATGATACTAGTCAGGATCGCAATGATAGTATAGACTATGGGATTTGAGTATAGCTCACCCCCTTGGGCAAAGAATCACAAAAGATTACAATTGCCTTGTCTCAATTGGACAATATAATAAAGCCCTTAGGCAAAACATCATTAAGGATGTTAAAATTTTTAACCATCGTATTGATGATTTTTGTCATGATTGCATTGATCATATAGACTATTAGGCTTGAGCAGAGCTCACTACCTTGCACAGGGAATCGTAAAGATTACAATGTCCTTGTCACACATGGGCAATATAATATGGCCCATAGGCAAAACATCACTAATGGATGTTTATAATAGGTTCATCCTATTAGATGATATAAGTCTTGATTGCATTAATCATATTGACTATTTGACTTGAGCATAGCTCACCACCTCAGACAAGGAATCATAAAGATAACGATGTCAATGTCCCAAATGGACAATATATTATAGCCCGTAGGCAAAACATCACTAAAGGATGTTAAATAATATGATCATCGTATTAGATGATATTAATCATGATCGCATTGATCATATGGACTATTATGTTTGGACATAGTCCAACATTTTAGACAGGAGGTCAAAGACCACCACTGTCGTTGTCTTATCGGACAACAAGTTTAGCCCGTAGGCACTTCATCACTAACGGATGTTTATAATATGATCATCTTATAGGATGATATAAGCCATGATTCCTAAATCACTAGGCTAGATATGGGAATTGGAAGAATCCAATATAAGGATGACTGTTGTGATTTTTTTTCGAATCACATTTGTCAAGAGTGCTAACACGTTCCTAAGTGTTAACAAGGATCTGAATCCCTTGAGTAGGTTTCACCATCTTGGCTGCGTAGGCTAGGTTTCACCTTTAAGATTCCCTTTTAAAATGCATACTGACAGGGAAGGAAGGATATTTATTTTATTCAGGATTTTTATCATAAATCCTAATTCATAAGTTAATAATAATAGCACAAATGGCCTAGTCGCGTAGACAAGTTAAATTTATAAGCCATGATTTCAGAGAATCGTGGCATTAAGGTTTGAATCAAAGTTCTTTACCTTTTCCTGTCAGGGAGCTGTAGGTTACCACTGTTTTTAGTCTCAGAGGACATTAACTATAGCCCGTAGGCACTTCCCTTCTAAGGGATGTTTATTACGGAATTGCCCCTTAGGGAAATTCATTAACCATGGTAAACAGAGACCACATTTGGTTAATTTATTAATCATTTATGTTTAGGATTTCTATTATAATTTATCCTAATTATAAAACATTAATAGTTTTGTTAGTTGCACCCAATGGCCTGGTCACATGGACATTTATAGATTATAAGCTCATGATTTCCGAGAATCAAAGCATGAAAGTATATTGGCACAATAGGCCTAGTCACAAGGACAATTATAAATTATATGCCAGGACTTCAGAGAATCAAAGCATTTGAGTATATTGGCACAATAGGCCTAGTCACAAGGACAATTATAAATTATATGCTAGGATTTCAGAGAATCAAAGCATTTGAGTATATTGGCACAATAGGCCTAGTCACAAGGACAATTATAAATTATATGCTAGGATTTCAGAGATTCAAAGCATTTGAGGTTTGAACCTAGTTCATTACCTTTATCTGACAGGGAGTCATCGCTACCACTGTCTTTTGGCTCATATGGAAATGAGCAGGGCCCGTAGGCATTATATTACCACGTATGGTTAAAATATGATCATCTTAATTGATGATGTAAACCCAGGATTCAGAGATCATTAAACTGGGTTAGGAATCTTTAGAAAGATCCTTATATAATAATAACGTGTGTGATTTTAAATGAATCACATCTGCCAGGAGTGTTAACATGTTTTAAGATGTTAACAGGGATTTGAATCTTTTAAACAGGTCTTACCATCTTGGCCCGGTCTTATAATTGACCCGAAGGCTAGGTTTCACTCTTAAGATTCTTAGTTAATGGTTTGAATATTTTTAACTGGTCTTACCATCTTGGCCCGGTCTTATAATTGACCCGAAGGCTAGGTTTCACACTTAAGATTCTTAATTTAATTAACGCAGAACAATTTTTAAATTGAGGTGTTAATATGAGTCTGAATCTAATTATGGAACTACCATCTTGGCCCGGTCTTAAAATGACACGTGGCTAGGTCTTGTCCTTTTTAGATTTTGCCATTTTATTATAATGGTAGACTAGGTTAGAACCCGTGTATTACACGGGTTTAATAAATATAATTTAATATACTAAATAAAAAACAATATATTTTTATAAACCTCATTTATTACATCTGTTGAGTAAATATAATTTTATACATTAAATAATAAAAAATTATATCTTTAAGAACCTCGTGTATTGTGCGAGTTGAATAAATGTAATTTTATATACCAAACAATAAAAAAATTATATTTTAAAAAAAACTATATGTATTCACGGGTGGAAAAAATGTAATTTTATATGCTAAATAATAAAAAAGTTATATTTAAAAACAACTCCGTGTATTATACGGGTTGAATAAATTTATTTTTATATAGCAAATAATAAAAAAATGTTATATATTTAAAACCCCTGTGTATTACACGGGTTTATCTATTGTTAAAAAAAGATATTTCTAAATTAAAATTGATTTTTTTAAATTAGGTTAATACTATTTTAAATTTTTGGTTTGATTAATAAATTTTTTAATATAATTTCTCATAGTTAACAATAATAATATTAACAATAAATAATATGTATGTTTATCTACTGTTAAGTTAAAGAATGATTTTTAGTTTAGATAAGACTTTATGATTTGAAGTTTTAGTTTAGATAAGACTAGCCTAAGATCCCGCGACTTTCACGGGTGGCTTAACACAAACATATAATATATACTGGCTACCCCCATAAAACACGTCATAAATGATACATAGTTGCTAGTTAACTTCAATAACACAAATTTGTAGTCATTGTATACTCGATGTCTTGATTAATTTATTAGGCAACTAAACCCATCATCCCATCAGCTTGAGAACAACTCTAAGGCAATAGTCAAAACAAATAAATAAAAAATATGGGCAATTACCACAAGCTGAAATTTTACAATGGATGGTAAAAATTAGAGGCCTTAATCCACCTTTAGAAAAAAAAAAAAAAAAGAAGTTATGTACCCCCAATTTCTTTACTTGAAAAGAACCTACTATCATATGTAAAGAAAAGTGAGAATAAGAGTCACGCCTAACACATTTTAGCTTCAAAACTCTGTTATCCTATCCAAACATACAACTAAAAGTTACACACACACCTACATACAAAAAAAAAGTTAAAACTTTAATGATCAATCAAACATTTTGACTTCTGAAAGTCAAGCACTACCTGAGACACCACTTGATTAGTGATCACCACAACCACACCAAAATTATCTTGCTTAGTTAAAGAGTATATATGATGTAATAAGAATTTGTGAAGTACTCACCCGCCTAGAGTAGCTCAAATGATGTGGGCCCTCGTGTGGTATCTAGTCTTGCATACCAGTCTCATAAATTACATGTGCAAAACCATCAACAAACACCCATCTGCCACTCTCAACCCTGCGACAATTAGGAAATTGCATTGCTTTCTTGTATTAAAAGTTCATCCAATGTAATATGTGTATCATAGAGAGGTTAAATGACACATACCTCAGTAAGACAATTATGAAACATATTTAGAAACTTGAGGACAAATTTCACAGCAGGCTTTCGTCTCTTCTTTCAAAGCAAGATCTTCAATTAAAAAGGACATCACCTCTAACATCAGCAAGCTCATGATCCCACAGAAATTATGGGCCAGATAGTGTTTCAATTCCTGAAGCGGTTGATCCCAATGCACCAAAAGCGTGCATTGACCCATTTAATTGACCCAAATAGTAATTTTCCATCGAGTTCCCATTTGCAAATGTTTGGTCAAGATAGCTAATACACATGTGAAATGACGTTAGTTCTTAGTTCTGCTAGACATTTTATCAAACAGTTGATATGCAATCTATATAGATCAGTTTAAAAAGATCAAAAAAGAGAACCTCGCCTTTCTCTTTATAACGCTAATAATTGTGTCACCCTCATAAGATAAAACGCTAATAAATAAAACTTTGGATGTAACCAAAACTGGAAATTATTGCCAAAGCATAAAAAACAGCTAAAGTTATTGCAAAAATTAACAAACTTTGGCAGTTACCTTGTGTAAACGAAACCAACGCTTCAGCCCCTTTACCAGTGCCAAACGTTTCATATATATATGGATGAATAATGTATATACTTCAAAACGAACAGCTTCACACTCAGTTAATACAACTCTATCCTTTATGGTGTTACGCTTAGTTCATGTAAATGGTTTAGGTATGACCATTCTCATCACTTTTAGTCCATTAAAACTGCACATAAGCATCTACAAAATGAAAATAATAATTATAAAGTAAAAACTTGGTTGTGAACTTACCAAATTTAGGTAAGATCACATACCTTTTCCCCATTTTATTGTTTAAAACATGAAAATGATATTATCAGAGACAATAAACTGAAGCAATGACTTTGGTTCTTGATCAAAACTGCAGTTGTCCCAGCAAACAATACCAATGTAACATATCTTGGGTTCACGAATAATGGACACACATAAAATAGTATAAGCTATTTATGCAAAAGAGCCAAACGTTTGTGAGTGAGTTGTAATCAAGTTGTAAATGTGTCAAACGGTTCATAAACATGTTGACGGGTTGAGCTTAATAAACATATATTTTTATTTTAAACGTGTTGATGGTCAACTTGTTTGATTAAACGGGTTAAATACGTGAACCTGAACACTACCAGTATGTTAAACAAATGATTTAAATGCAATGAAACAGAGGATTTCGGTAAACGGCAGACCTTGAAATGTTCATTATCAGTTCTGAAGTTGTTCCATGAACATACTTCAGTCAAATAGGCAAACCCCTACATAAACATCAAAATAATTATTAAATTTAAAAACATCAAAATCATTATTAAATTTAAAAACATCAAAAATCACAAAACTTACAAAGTGTTTCTTGATAAAATTACCCAAAATTCCACTCTACACAAACAAATGGCCCAATCCTTAGATGCATATACATCCCAACTTTCTGAACCAACTTTACAAACTTTACCAAATCATATCTTCCTTCAAAATTATACTACAAAAAAAATATAATAATAATAAAAAAAGAATTCACCCAAAATTACCATTAGTTGAATTTCTTAATGAGTATTTAAGTATTTGATTTTATTGTTTAATACACAGCTACCTTTTTTCTCGTCGGAAATGGGGAGCAACCCCAAAATCATACACGTTAAACAAAAATTCTTTCAAATCACCGAAAAGATGAGGTGTACATACACGGTTTACCTTTTTTCTCGCTGTAAATGGGGAGATGACCGGAAAACAAACCATAGTCCTTAGAGCCATTAGTCACTTATAGAACACCGCCACTACTGCCGATCTGACCCTGTAAGGAACAACAACAACATAACATCAGCAATCAGACCACAAACCAAAGTTTTAGGGTATGTGTAAGTGAGAGGATGAAAATCAGTCGTCAGGTCACATATGATTGTAAAAGGTAAAGTGGATTACCGCCTAAAGAACGATAATTTGGTCTTGATTGCAGACCTGAGACCAGTTCAGATCCTATCCGTACCTATACCCGTCAAGATTATCCAACAATGAAGTTGAGGTGGAGTTTCTGTACATTGTGAAGTGGAAAGAAACCGATATTCCATATGAGAGTCGAATGAAGAAATACTCCCAGACTTCTTCACAGCCACATCATCTGGAGATCCATTGGTTTTCGATTATTAATTCGTGTGTCACGGTTCTCCTTTTAACTGATGACAAAAACAGCCGAAAATTAAAGATGCTCAGATATAATGATACGAACACATTTTTCTGGGCTTTTAAATGTGTAATCAAACTTAAATACAACAGGCCTATTATAAGATTAGCATACAGATAGAAAACTGAATTAAATTAGATTAAATCAAAACACACCCATGTAAACAAATGTTCGATATTCATAACTGATTGGGGAAAAACAAATCGCATCTTATAAATCAAATGTGATAGTGAAAAAGTGTGACAGCCAAAAACAAATGCACCAGATTGAAAGTGTCCAAACCCCAATTAACGAATGGATGCAATCAAAGGCAACAATAAATTTAATTGACTGGTTTGCTTCTTTAGAATCAGAAATCCAAAAAAAAAGGTTGGAGTTGCATGATGTTTACCTTCAAATGTGGAACTTCTGAGCCCTAATCGTTACCAAAATTCATCAAGATCGTGTAGATCATAGACACAGTCAACTGAACATAATAAAAAATCTCAAACATGATCAGTTATTTAAGAATAATTAAACAGAAAAACACTAAATATAACATATATAACCGAGACCATCAATCACGATTCAAGAACATCAAACACAATTGGAGATTTCAGACACGACTCGAGATTTCAATCATTAAAAAGATGAGCATAAGAGAAAAACAAACCTGATGATTAGTTGCCTGTAATTGCGATCTAGGGTTCTTGAGGTTGAAGGCGCAAAAGCTACAGGAAGCTAGGGTTTGTTTCTGAAGTGGGTGTGAGAGAAGAGAAAGAGGGTTTTGAATAAACAGCGTGTGAAAGAAATGGCGGAAGGCTTCTCATGTTTTTGAAGATGATAAAGATGATAAATAGCTAGGGTTGAAGATGATAAATATCCTGGATGAGAGTTTTTGTGTTTGAGATCGCCGGAGAATCACCTATATGATAATTAGGGTTTTGGAAAGATAGTGGTGTTGAAGCGTGTTTAAGATGCCGCTTATTATTGAGAAATCAAATTGCCGCTCAAACTCAATTAGGGAGGAGTATTACATTGCCAGGTGGCAATTAGTGGATTAAAAATATGCCAAGTGGCACCAAAATGTATTGTTTTAATATAGATAATAGATCTTATAAAAGAAATGTTAATAAGGATCTGAATCTAATTTGAGGAACTGCCATCTTGGCCGAGTCTTAATATGACACGAGGCTAGGTCTTGCCCTTTTTAGATTTTGCCATTTTATTATAATGGTAGATCTTATAAAAGCAATGTTATTTTTACATTTATTTCATTTTTCATGTTTAGGATGAAAATTTTAAATTTAGTCAATCCATTATATGAAAATAAAAATACAGAGTTGCCCTAAGCGGGACTTAAAAGGAATAATATGTCCTCGGAGGGACTGAAAGATAATTATGTCCTTATAAGGACTATTAAGGAAACGATCTTCAACAAAAGGAGTTTCTTCTTCATTCTATTTCTGAATGCTTTTTCCTTGGATGCTCGTTTCATTCTAGCCGCGGTACGAAGCTCAGCATCTCAGGGCTCCGGGTGTGGAGAACTCCTATTACGGCTTCTTCGCTTGGCGACGTATCCAATAAAATTTGGAAGTAAAAATTCCTAGATTAGGATTGAGAATATTCCTAAGTTAAGTCTAGACTCAGAAGGTCAAGGAATGTGCTACTGTGTCATTGAGATTAAACACCAAAAAGCTAGTGTTTAATTCACTCAATGTTGGCTCTGATACCAACCTGTCACACCCCGAATTTCCACGTGTCACTGGTGGGCCCGGTGGGGAGTATCGTGACGTCATGGTTGGCAACATAATAGTCAAACAACACAATATTAATATGCACAGCGGAAGCAATTGAAAATATAATACAACCGAATTTATTATTGTAATATCAAATGTCACAATATTCGGAAGTTTATCCACAGAAGGATCGTAAATAAAATGGAAACAATAGTTCAACAGACTTCAGGCATCTTAAGCTTGCGAGACTCTTTATTGATGCTAAGGAGACAATCCAGCCAATTACGTTTAGTACCTGCATTTAGTCTTTTTGGGAAAATACGTCAGTTTACACTGGTAAATACAATTAACTGACTCATTTTGAAAATGGTTTAAGAAAATTGATTTGGATGCACGTGGCACAAAATATCTTTTATAATTTGATTAAAATGCACAGAGGCAAAATTAACCTTTTATAACTTGGGAGAATTATTTAAATATTATAATCTTGTGACGAATTACATGTTCCTTGTGCGTTCAGTAGCCCGGATCTTGTCCGGGTTAAAGATCAATAGACACACCACAATATGCTTTTGTGCACTGACGGGTGCACGCCTACACCCCGCGCTTAAGTCGTGGCCATTTCGTAAAATGATGCCGAGGATATCCGGGACATGGTCATTAACCCCCCAAAGGCTTTAAGTAACAAGACTGTTTAAACGAGCCGATCAAATTTATTCAATTACCCACTCAACGGTGGAGAATTTGATGCCCGATCAAGCGGTATGCTATATACCGTAACCCAAGCCCGTATAGGGAAAATAAGTTAAAAGTATTTACCTGAACAAGTATAATTCACAATTAGCAAAATACATGTAGCTTTTACTGGTCCTCCTAATCTGGAACGAAGGTTTTATAATAACCTATTAGAATTGCTTAGACCGGCTAGTTTCAAAGATACGGTTCGTACGCACGATTAAGCGAAGACCGGATAGAATGTGATTTAGACCTGACAAGTTTGAAGACTTGTTTAATATGGGTTTATTATTCACATTCTGGATTTTGAGATAAAACCGTTAAGGTTTGACCCGTTTCGGCTAATTTATGTAAACTTGTTACATAAACCGAACCGTACGCGTAATAAGCGTGACGGGTATTCATGAGAGCTATATGCAGGTTTTCTAAGTTAATTATGCCTCGAATATGTTGTGACATCAGTAAGATGTCTTTCATTATGCCCGAAACGTGTTTAAACACAAACTAGGCCCCGTAGGGGTAGTTTGGTCATTTAAAAGTTTATAAAAGTGTTTAAGTGTTTAACTGAGTTACAGGTCTAATGTAATCAGTAAACATACTCAAATTAATGAGTTATAACAGTAGGATAAAGCATATATGTGAAATTTATCAGTTTTAACCAAACTATGCCCCGTAGGGGTATTTTGGTAATTTCACATACGCCGAAAAGCTCAAAACTGGAGTCTGAGTTTATCAACCTTTGTTTACTGTTAAAATATTATAATTTGCCTCTTATATCAGTAGGTATCAACCCGGGTATGCTCAATAAAATTTTTAATACATACTATGCGTTAAAAACGCTTAATAAGGCGATTAAAGGCCATTTCCGGGTTCGATACTTAAATATGATATTTTTATATTTCCAGAAGGCTTAAAATACTTTATTTATCATATGTGATCAGTAGCAAAAGGTTTGGAGTCGTTTAGATATGTAAAACTCATTTTATGGCCCGTAAGGGCAAAACCGACAATTACCGGATTAAGCCTACGACTACTAGTTATGCTCAGCCTAAAATTAATTAAAAATATTTAAAAATCCCAAAATAATATATCGCATCAGTGGGTAAAATATTTGATATCAAAAAGTAGGCTTAACTAGGCTATACGCTAATTACGCCATTTTATTAACATAAAGCTTTCATTTTGCGATAATGAGCATAACTCTTAATCTACAAATCAAACTGATGTCAAACTTTGCATACAAGTTTATATATCAGTAATTAAAGTTTCTACTCTTTTACATTTCCAAAAATCACGTTTTAAAGTAATAAGGGCATAACGGTCAACATATGAGCTATTAACGGAAACATGCGTATTAATTGGATAACTACTGAACCAAAGTGTAACATCACAGAGGGTTATTCTAACATGTAACCTAGTCCAATTAAAGCTCTGGGGCATTTCTAAAACATGCCTTAACGGGTCAGGACTGAAAGTCAAAGTGAAAGTCAAACTATGTGACTTTCGGTTCCGAACCGGGTCTAAACAGGAATTTGTCGGGTTGAACATGTTTAGACATGTTCTTACACTTATTACCAAGTTATAACAATGATCCAACAGGTTGTATGTGATCTATAATGTTAATTATGCATAAATGGCATTTTAAGTATCCTGTTGACTTTTTCTTAGCAAGTTTGACCCGACTTTTGACCTGGTTAGAGTGGTAATCAGGGGGAACCCTTTTGAGGTTTTATTTCCCACACAAATACCAACTTATAATTACTTTTGATTCGACTAATCACTGGGCCATTATTGATTAATCTTAAAGTCAACCGTTAATTACGACGGTTTGACTTTTAAGCTAAAACTAAGCTAAAACTTAATTAAGAAGGGTCAAGCTAACTTACAAGAGTCCTATGCATGAATTTTGATCACTTGAGAGCAGGATTGAGCTTCAGAAATGAGCAGAAAATGCAGATGAAGGTGTGTGAAACATTGTTGTAACTTAGGTCCTTTTATAGTGAACTAAACACCACAAAATGTTGACAACAAGGTCTAGCACTCACCACAACTGATCAACACTTGTTTCTAGTGTTTAGGGGTGCTTTAGGGGTCAAGAGATGTGGAGAATCGAGTTAGAATCGCGCACAAAGGAAAGGGCAGGCAACAACCCATTTTTCTCGGATCAGACATGGCCTCGCGTAGCGCGAGGGCCCCCCCTGGGGCGTCGCGTAGCGCGAGCGCCCCCCTGGGGCGTCGCGTCGCGCGACCCTCCTCTGCACACAATCAAAATTTTAGATTTTGCGATTTCATCCTTGGCTCTTCAAAACTCGATTAGGCACTTGTTTATTGCATTATGAACCCTCACAATTGATCTATAAGGGCTTTAAAACATATACCCACTTTGTTAGGTCCCCGGTTAACTTCGTTGTCACCCGAAAAGTCCTAACTTTCAACGTTTACGCTTTAACCCTTCGCACACGAATTTGATCATAACTTTTTAATACGATAACGAAACTTTATGACATTTTAATCGTGCATTCTAGTGAGCATAATTTACCGTTACAAAGCTTCGGGTTTGTCAAAAGGTCACTCAGAGGTATAATTTAAACATGTTGACACATTTAGCCCCTGTAGTTTGTAATCTCTCACTTTTAGCTTCGTATGATCCATGATTTATTCGTTTGAAGGTATGAGCATCTTGTAGGGTTAATATACAATATATTTATTCACTGTTGACACTTAGAATACGTATATTCACATACTTTCCATGTTTGTCAACTTTAGTCCTTT
>JARYGA010011993.1:0-28721 GCA_030545235.1 Helianthus tuberosus
GCTTGTAGACATGATCTGGAAAAATTGGATCCTCAAAGCCTGGAGGTTGACAAACATATACCTCTTCTTGAATCTTACCATAGAGGAATGCACATTTGATATCTATTTGATACACATTGATGTTGTGGTTGACAGCAAAGGCCAGGAACAGTCTGATAGCTTCCAATCTTGCTACAGGGGCAAAAGTTTCATCATAGTCAATGCCCTCCTCTTGTCTGTAACCTTGAACCACAAGCCTAGCTTTATTCTTGACAACAATACCCCTTTCATCAGTTTTGTTTTTGAAGACCCACTTTGTGCCAATAGGACTCACATTCTCTGGCAGTGGTACAAGCTCCCATACTTGTTGTCTTCTGAACTGTTAGAGCTCCTCTTGCATGGCTTCTACCCAGCTGTTGTCTTTTAGTGCCTCTTGGTACTTGACTGGCTGATGGAAAGATAGAAATCCAGCAAAAAGACAAATGTTTTGGGATTGACTTCTTGTGAGCATCCCTTCATTGATGTTGCCAATGATTTGATCAGGTGGATGAGATTTCAAGAAGATTAAATCTCCTTGGTATGGAACAATGGCATTTAATGGTGAAGGCTGCAGATGTGAATCATCTGAGCTAACCACTGCTGGTGACTTTGATGATCCAGCAGTGGCTTCAAATGGAGGTGGAATAGGAGGTAATGGAGTGGACAGATGTTGACTTTGATCCATTGTTTGAGGACTTTTATCAATAGTGTTTGATGATGAGGAAGCATGGGTTGATGGGCTACTTTGGTCAACAACTGTTAATGTAGCAGTGGTTGAGCTTTGACAGCTGTTTTGAACATCTGCTGCTCTTCAAGTTGATGCAGACTTTTGTTGTGGAATGATGATCTCATATTCATAGTCTGATGATGAACTTTCTGATGGACCTGCACTGTTAGTCTTGACATCAATATTTTCAAAAGTAAATTTATCAAGATCAAACAATTCTGCAGGGTTTGCTGGGATTTTCATTGATGAAAGTTCATTGAACTTTACATTCAAAGCCTCTTCCACTGTCTTAGTCCTTGTGTTAAACACTTTGTAGGCCTTAGCAGTGTTGAGTATCCCAGATGATAACCACAATCAATTTTGTCTGCAAACTTTGAGATATAAACTTTTAAGTTTAAAATGAAGCATGGGCAGCCAAAAACTTTGAAATATGAAATCAATGGCTTTATTTTATACAGCAGTTCATAGGCAGTCTTTTGATGCTTGGGGTTGATTAAAACTCTGTTTTGGACATAGCAAGCAGTGTTTACTGCCTCTGCCCAAAAAGTTAATGGCAAACCTGAATCAGCAAGCACGGTTCTGGCAGCCTCAATCAAAGTCATGTTCTTTCTTTCAACAACCCCATTTTGTTCTGGTGTTCTTGGAATGCTGTACTACCTCACAATTCCTTTTGACACACAGAAATCATCTAACTCCTTGTTTCTGAACTCTGTGCCATTATCACTTCTGAATATTTTTACTGGCAAGTCAAACTACTTTTCAACCTGTTTCACAAAGTCTTGCAGAATGCCTACAGTCTCATCTTTTGTGTGTAAAAAGTAAGTCCATGTAAACCTAGAAAAGTCATCAACAATAACCAAACAATATCTTTTCTTTCTAAGACTCATGACTTTAATTCGGCCAAACAGATCCATGTGAAGCATTTGCAAACACTTGGTTGTTTTGGACTCTTCAATGGATTTGAATGAGCTTTTATGTTGTTTTCCTTTTAGGCAGGAAACACAATGCTCAGAACAGGTGAACAGTTTTTGAGGTAAACCTCTTACTAACCCCTGTTTGGATATAGCAGTGATTGTCTTGAGATTTGTGTGCCCCAATCTCATGTGCCATAATTATGTATCTTTGTTTGAAGCAGCAGAGAACAGACAGGCATCAGTCCTGGGGCTCTCTTTTGACATATCCACCACATAAACATTGCCACTTCTTTGAGTAACAAGTTGAGTTTTTCTATTTTTTATTATTGCTTCAATCTTTTCAACCATTTCTGGTCCAACAATCCTACAACACTCTTTTGTAAAGAATGAGCCATGGCCCTTATCACTCATTTGAGAAACACTTAAGAGGCTGAATTTTAGATTTTCTATTAGATTGACATTTTCAAACTTAACTTTACCAGACTGAACAGTACCAGACCCCAGAACCTTCCCTTTACTATTATTGCCAAAGGATATATCACCCCCTCCATGAGTTTTGAAATCTTTGAGAAGGGCTTGACATCCTGTCATAGGCCTAGAGCCTCCACTATCTACATACCAAAGACTATCTAAGCATGCAGAAGCTCCCTGCACATGTAGTAAAAGATTAGTTCATTAGGGTCTCCAAAGCCAATAAGGCTTTGGATGGGGTCTCAGCAGTGTCTAGATTAAGTTCAGGTGGATGGGAAGTGGTTAGGTCAAGGGTTTGGACAGTTTTGGAACTGTTTTTCTCTAACCATTGTTGGGGGTCTTGCCTAATTATCTGCTGATAACCAAAAGGATACCTGTTCACTCTTGGTTTAGAAGGCTTTTTGTAAACCTCATAAACTTGTGGGATCCTTTGGTATTGTGGTTGTCCCTTACCTCTTCTGTATTGATTGGCAGGGGGTGCATCAGTCACCTGAACATCTCTTTTGACAGATGTTTGGTCCAGCTGTTTTGTAACAGTTGTTTGAACTGGCACAAACAGTGGTTGGTTCTTGGTGAATTTGACAGATGAACTTGATGAACTCATGGATGTTTTTGCAGTGTACTCATTCTTTTTCACATCAAATGATTTGAGATACACACATTCTTGAGTTTTGTGGTTTGTTTTACCACAGATGGTGCAACTTTCAGCAGGTTCTATTACACTTGTTTTGTTGATATCATATGCTTTTAGATGAAAACAGTCTTTTGTTAGATGATTCTTCTTTTCACAGAAATCACAAAACACGTTTTTGATCTTTTCTCTTTTCTTTTTTCTTTCTCTTTTCAGACTCCTTAGCAATAGAGTTTTGAACCACTGTTGGGATGTCTTTGAGAGGAATAACCTTAGCTTTAGGAGCTTTTACACCATCAGTGGTTGTGAACTCCATTGGTTTAAAATTTTCAAGAATGTCACACTCATCAGACCATGTGGGTTTAAATTGGTATTTCTCAATTTCCTCAAAAGTTGAGGATCCCACAGATCTTTCCAGAGTGATTTTGTTACCAAGTTTGTCAGTTATCTTAACTTCTTGGCCATTCTTGTTTATTTCAACTAAGCCAGCTTGTTTTGCAACAGTGTTTTCAATTTCATCATGACCTCATAACCTTTTCAAGATTCCACCCAATTCTTTCACAAGTGATTTGGGTGGATTCCAACTCCTTTTTGCAAACATGATATTTTTCTATCATTGTTTGGAGTTGGTTCTTGGTTATGCTTTGCTCTTCTTTTAGACTGCAAATCTCTTTGTCCTTTTCAGCCAACTTGATTTTAAGTTCTTTTAAAGACTTCTCAAATTTGACTTCATCAGTTAAGACTTTATCCCTAAGGTTTTCATTCACCTCTTTAATGTTAGCAAATGCAATAATGCATTTGTCTGAACACGGATTTTCAAGAACCTGGGGTGATACCTTGGCAGCAGCCATCATGGCACAATCACATTGATGATCATTTTCTTCATCAGCTCTCTCTTCTTTCTCACCTTCTTTCTTCTCCTCTTTTTCTTCTTCTTTGGACCAGGGATCAAACAGTGGTTCAATCAGGGTTTCTGAATTTTCTCCCAGCAGTATTTCACCAGCAACTGCAGTAACCACTGCTTCAGCCACTTCATCCACTGTTTTAGCACTTAGCTATTCTCCTTCAGCTTCTACCCCTTCTGGTATTGACTCTAATGCCATAAGACAAAATTCATCATTAAAAGTATCATTAGAAGCATAGAGTGCAAATTTTCATCACCAAGCTCATCAGGCATACTGCTCCAGTCAACAAAACCTTAGATGAAAAAGCTTTGTTGATCTGGTTGAACTACTGCTGGAGCAGCTTGTTGTGGTGCAACTGGTTGCACTTGAGCCTGAGGGACAGGGGCTTGAACATACTGAATTTGTGGAACAATGGTTTGAACATAATGCACAGTCACAGGGGTTGCAGCATAGTGAGCAGTGTTAACATGGGCTGCAGGGGTATATTGGGTATAGGGAACAGTACTTTGATGTCGTGGTCTAGGGTTTGAGCTGGGATGAGTAATAATTGGACCAGTGGTTTGACTCCTGCATTCCCTAGGAAAATGACCTAGCCTATTGCACTTATAACACTTGATTTTTGACTTATCCAACCCCACTTTTAAATTCCCATGTAACCCTAGGAATTTTCTCCCTGTTCTTTTATAGAATTTGCTTGTTCTTACACTAAGCAATGCCAATTGATGCAAAATGTCCATTTCTTCTAAGTCAGTGGGATCAAAGTGTTGTAAATCATTGAGTTCAAAAGACAGATTATCAGAGATCTGGCTTTCTCCATTTGGTGTGAAAGCAAAGTTGGATGAGTGAGGATCAGAGTTGAAATTACCACCAGCAGTTATGTCAATAAAATGATCATAACTCTGATCCTTACTACTGCCAGACTCATCTTGACCCAGAAGAGCTGTGCTGCCAAATGAATAATCATCTGCAACTTTGCCAGACTCTTGCAACTTCTTTTTCTGGTTTAACACCCTTTCATAGGTCAGGAGTCTACCATGAAGTTGGGTCAGTGTCAGATCTTTGAACTCAGCAGAGTTTCTAGTTACAAAGGCACTTGTATCCCATTTTTCAGGTAGTGATCTAAGAAACCTACTATTTTGGGTAGAATTAGGAAATACCACTTTAACAATTCTTAGCTCACTAATGAGACAACTGAATCGCTCAAACTGTTGAGTTAATGATTCACCCTTAATGTGACAAAAGGTTTCATACTGCTGATTCAGAATTTCCCTGTTATTTTCAATTATTTCTTCTGTTCCCCCAAGCTGTTCCTTAAGTGCATCCCATAATTACCTGGCACTGTTACAGTGTAACAGTCCTGCATAAATTTCATTTGGTAATGCAGATGCAATGATGCTAAATGCATTGGCATCGAGTTCGAATTTTTGAAAATCAGTTTCAGTATAGTTTTCAGGTTTCTTAGGTTCGAACTTCTTTGTGTCCTGAGCACTTGGCAGCATGGGAATATGTGGTCCAAAAACAACAGATCTCCAACATCTAGTATTTTGTTGAGCAAGGATGTGACCGATCCTTCTCTCCCAGATGTTGTATTCATTTTGTTTCAACATAGGTGGTTTGAAAAGTGAACCGATGTTATTGTTGGTGCATATGTCTGTCGACTTCGTCTTGTATCGAGTTTTGTATTAGTCTAGATATATCAGGGCACGAAATACGAGAAATCTGTGTTGGTAGCTATTTCGTACGAAATAGCTTGGCTATTTCGTTTGAACCATTTCGTGCGAAATACCCTTGCCTATAAATACTAGGTGTGCCTTCTCATTTGTAACTTTCTAATTTTAGAGTCGAACTGCTGCCGAAGTGTCTACTCACTGTAAAA
Organism: Helianthus tuberosus; assembly: GCA_030545235.1. NCBI lineage: Eukaryota > Viridiplantae > Streptophyta > Magnoliopsida > Asterales > Asteraceae > Helianthus > Helianthus tuberosus. Next base: position 5,543 of record JARYGA010011993.1, read on the forward strand.
CGTTGTTATATCAATCAAAAGACAGTTTAAAGTGTATTACAAGCTGAATCACCTCAATACGTTTGTTTACGCCTCTCGTATTGAGCAAAAACTCTTCTGAACGACTCGTTTGGTCGTGCAAATGATCCTACAAGTGGTATCAGAGCTCAGGAGGAAGAGTTCTTACCTATTCAGCTCAAAATTCTAATTTCTACACCTTCGTTTCAAAATTAAACAAGTTTTCATGGTCAAAATGGATTGATTTTCTCACATTATATGCGAAACTGTGTTTTAACAAAGCCTTGAAAGAATTGAATCTAAAATCGAACTAAAACTTGATCAATTTGACAAAAACATGGCAGAATTGATGACATCAGCAGCATTTCGCACGGAATAGTGTCTGTTTCATCCATTTCGCACGAAATACCACACTTATTTTGCACGAAATCACCCTATATTGTCATTTCATTTGAAAAAGTACTTCATTTCGTACGAAATCACCCATTTCGTACGAAATCACTTCATTTCGCGTGGAAGTTCACCTATTTCGTACGAAATCATCTATTTCGCACGAAACCAGTCATTTCGCTTCAAAAGGCATTTCCCTTGAAAAGTTATTTCGTTGGAACTTGGTCATTTCGTGTGAAGAAGTGCATTTCGCACCAAAGTTCATTCCGTTTGAAAGTATTTCGTTTGAAAATCTTCATTTCGTGTGAAAGTCTGTTATTGAGAAATTTTAATACCGAATCATAGAAGAAGAATTTTACAACGCCTTTGCAACTCCGATTACTATTGCACAACATACAATGTTAGAAAACGAAATGGGCACCATGCAAAAACCGCCAAAACTCATGAATATCGAGGAGTATAAAGGATGGGAGGAGAGATTCAAAAATTGGGTTCAAGCAAATTATTTGGATGCTTGGGAATGTGTTGAAACAAAATATGTTAGACCGGTGAATGATGATGAAGAGGTTATTGCAATTAAAGATCTAAGTGCTGAAGAGAAAAAGAAATACCAAGATGAAAAGATGATGACAAGTCTATTGCATCAAGTTGTGAAAGAAGATATCTTAGTTTTATTGCAACACAATGGAACTGCATATTCAATCTGGAAAGCATTAAAATCAAAGTTTGTTAGAAGTAAAGAGATGATCAAGAATAAAAAATCACTTTTAAAAAAAGAGTTCGATTTATTTCGTGGTTTGAGAACTGAAAACACTAAGCAGATCATCGAAAGATGTTGCAATCTGTTAGTTAACATGAAGAGGGTGAGCATTACAAAAGATAATGAAGAGTTGATTGAAAACCTGGCTGATGCATTGCCACATGAAACTTGGGGCACATATCTTATGATGTTGAGAAATAAAAAAGATTTTGGGAATCTAACACCGGGAAAGTTTATTGAAAAACTTGAAGCTCAAGAGATGGAACAAAGGAAGATCTCTAGAATGAAAGATTTTGATGGTGAACAAGATATTGGTTTATATTACAAAGGAGGGTTGAGTGATAAGACCAACATGTCACCAAAGATCGAAACGGCATTCAATGCAAAGAGTTCTTCTGGAGGGTCTTCTCAAGGATCAAACAACAGAACGGGATTTTCTTCATATCCATCATTTTATCCAAAATTTTCAATGACAAAGAATGGCAAAGTTCTACATTGTAACATTGCACTAAATCTTGAAAATGATCAGAATTACTCAGAAGAAGTTGCAAAAAGTCACATGTCTTTGTTAGTGACTGTGTTAGAATCGTATGGGAGTTTAGTAGCAGGAAGGATCGGAAATCCAATGTTGACAAAAGAGGATTACGATCAAATTGATGCTGAAGAGATGGAATTAATGGACATAAAATGGTGTATGGCAAGTGTGTTGAGAAGAGCTGAGAAATTCAAACAGATCACAGGAAGAGATGATTTTCATGATGCAAATGTTTCTACTTTGGGTTTTGATAAATCTAAAGTTACTTGTTTTCGTTGCAGGGAAAAAGAGCATTTCAAGCGTGAATGCACAAGTCGCGAAGCAAGTGGAGCTCAAAATCCGTTTAACAACAATGATTATTATCGGAAAGCAATCTATCATCAAGTTGCTCAACAACCACATAAACAACAACCACAAACTGCTCATGCTAAGAAGAAGATTGAAGAATCAAATAAAATATATTTGATGAGCAAATTGATTGATCAAGATGATGAAAGATTACCAGAAGGTTTTAGCTGGGACAATTACTGTCCAGATAAAGAATTCTTGGCTAAAGCTTTTGTTGCTAGAGTTGATGAAGACAGTGATAATGATAATGATTATTATGCAAACAGAATGAAAGAGCATTTAAAAATGTTAGAAGAGAGTGACAGTGATGATGGAAAAGTTTGAAAGAAAAAGAAGAAAGTTAAAAAAAACAAGTTAGCAGTGATGATGAAGAAGCTCGTGTGATAAAGAAAAAGGTAAAAGAAGTTCCAGCTTTCAAAGTTGAATCAGAAGCTGATGCACAAAAGATTTCTGTGAAATGTGAAAATTGTGAAGCATTGAAGAAGCAAAACAGTACTTTGATTCATAACATAAACAGATTGAAAGAATCCTATGATGTTCTAAATAAAGCAATGAATCAGTACAATCAATCGAGCAGTGAACAAGCAACAGCCATGAAAACAATTCAAGGAGCTTTCATGACAAAGCAAAAAGTCGTCAACAATTATATTGAGAAGTGTGCTGTATTGGAACAGAAACTGGAAACCCAGAGGATTGAAACAGAAAGAGTAAATAGGTTGTTAAAAAGTTACTCATGTACTTCTTATGTTATTGACAGGATTTATCCAACAGTGGAAGGCATGAAGGCATTTGATGAAGAAGTATCTGAAGAAAAGAAGAAGAATACTGAAGTGAATGATTCTGGTAAGAAACAAGGTTTCAGTTACAACAAGTGTCCACCCCCGCTTGAAAATGGATATTCTTCACGAAATCCAAATTCAGAAAGAGTCGAAAAGGAAACCAACTTACAGTGGGAATATGAACCATCAGATAACTTGCCAAACAACATTGATGTTACTTTCACTTCATCTGATACTGATCATGAGTCAGAATTAATAAAGAAAGTGGTCGATCAGGTGTTGGATAAAGATGAAACCGAGGATTCAAAGTTGGAGTCAAATTCAAAGTTGGAGTCAAATTCAGAGTCAAAGTCTGAAACGTCAAATCCAACAGTCAAAAAGGGCAAACGGGTTTACAATAAAGAGTTTTTGTTATCAAAATCTAATTTGAATGATGAAACATTCAAAGTATCTTATACTTTGAGTGATTCTGACAAATTATATTCTGATGAAGAATTTCCAATAAGAGGTGTTAAAACTGAAATGATCAAAAAGGTTTTCAAACTAACAGAAATTAATATTTCTGAAATAAAAGATGTAAATCTTTCTGTAAAACCTAAAATGCACACCTCAAGAGATCAACAGAGAGAAAAAAAGAAAAAGAGTTACAGTTCTAGTTCTGGTTTTCAAAAGAAACCAAACCATAACGGTAATTTCAAAAGGAATGGTCTTGGTTTCAGGAACATCATCTGAAGAAGAAAAAGTGCAATTGTTCAGAAAGCAAACAAACAAAGAATTCCTTTCTAAAAAGCAAGAAGAAATGAAGAAGGAAGTTTCTTAAAAAAAGAAAATGAGAACTTGTTTTCAATGCAAAATAGTTGGTCATATTTCCAGAAATTGTCAAAAGACAATCCAAACAAAACAGGGAGTTTCTCTTAACATGAAAGAAAAGATGGTTGAAATTGAACCACCAACCAAACCTTTTATAGTTTTCAAAATCTAGAAATTTGAGGTTGGTGAATGTTCAAAAGGTTTTTACAAAAGAAAAGCAAATCTTGAAAACCAAAAGTGGGTCGTTAAGAAATCTGATGATAGTTATAGCAATGATTCTGATTCGTCAAAATCAGAGGAGCTATTTTCGGCTATGAATCTGATTCCACAAAGTCAGAGGAGCCACAAGTCGAACCAAAAGTTGAAAAATCAGTACCGTCAAAGGATGATGAAAATTTTCCACCATTGAGGGCGGAAAATTTTAAACAAAAAGTTGGTAAAGTTGAGATTTCGAATCAATTCTTTTCTGAAAAGAAAGAATTTGATGTTGAGAAAGCCTTTAACTCCAAAGTGCAACATATTTTTGTAAAAATGATTGATGGGAAGGTAAAAGGGGTAAAGGAATTTTATGAGAAGAAGATGAAAGGAAAGAAACCGAGTGTTGATCACTCGGAATCTCCCAAGGTCTGTCAGGCTTGGGAGAATCTTTTTAACTGAAAACCCTGACTTGCCGGAGTTCCCAAGTTGGTAATCGTGGAGCATGAATCGGCATCTTTCATACAAAATGGCTGAAAGAACAATGTGATGAGTTTATCCCCGTTTTTTACAAGTGAAATCAACAAAACTAATTTTCTGGAAAAACCACTTGATTAAAACAAACTTAAGTGTTTTGAAATCATAATGTGAAAATAGTTTGTTGTCAGGGGGAGTTCTGATTGTTTATGCCAAGTGGATGGCGATTTGAAGCAATTCACAACAGTTGTCACTTTATTTGTATAGTTTGTTTTCAAATTTTTCTTTAAAATGGTTTTGAATTTTAGGGGGAGTAAGTTTTTTTTTTCTCAGAAAATCCAAAAACATTAGAAAATTTGAAAAAGTCAAAAACATGATAAAAATCAAAAATGAGTTTTGTTGAGAAAAGAGGAAATGATAGTACATCAGTGGACTATCATAGCACGCTAAAGAATTGGAAAGTCAAATGTGATAAACGGTCTCACTGATGATGTGCCAGTAGGTTTTTGTACATTTAGTAGATTGTCTCGAGATATAAACCTAAATATCAAACTTACTTATCTCGTGGGGAACATCTCTCGGATATATGGGTAACCCCCGAAATCTTGTTTGAAAGGTCCCTCTTTCTGAGATACTAGGTCTTTATGCTTAGTGATATATGGGGTATTATCCCGGGACTTCTGATTTTGCGGAAGCATTGGCCTAGTCCCCGTATAATACTTTTTGCTTGCTTGAAATATAGCAACCCCCCTCAGCATAAAAAATGATGAAACATTGAAAAATGCTAATCATGTGCTGTTGAAGAAAAGATTCTCTAAAGGGAACACACCTAAAGTCGAAGCCATCATCTCTCTGATTTTGCGGAAGCAATAGCCTGAGATCTCATGGCCCTCGCATTTAACCCTTTACAGATATCATCTAGGTATATTCACCTGTAAGACTGAATATTTGGATCTGAATATGGGAGTATATTCTGAGGTGGGACACGCGTATAAGTTTAAGTCTCTAAAACATTAATTTCGTATCTCGAAATAGTTGAACTTTGTGTGGAAATTTAAGTGGATCAGTATACTGACAATCTAAGTGAATCGTTTAGAACTTAAAATGTTTAAAGATTAACGGTGTTAGTGATTTGTCTCATAAACTGATATGATCCTCTTACACAAACTCACAAAAATATTGTTTGTAAATATTTCTTTACTGCATTTTCTTTCAAGTTCAAGAGTCTAAAAAGATTTTCAGTGTGTTTTAGCATAAAATATTGAAAAAGACAAAAAGATTTTATTTCATTTTATTTTCGACAACTGATGTTGGAAAGCTGATTTTCAAAATTTCAAATGCTAAACATGATGGACATCAAGTAAGGGGGAGTCTGTTTGAAATAAGAAGTGGATTTGAAATAAATGTTTTTTTCTACAAGTGGTTCATCAGAGATTAACATTGTAAAAACATTTATTGATTGATTAATACCTGCAAGTGGTATATAAATTTGTTAAATTTTAAATTTGTGAAATTTATTGTGAGGTAGAGATGTGTGCAGGTTAGCCAGGTTCCTTATTCTGAGAAGAATGTGAATCAGGTTACAATCTTGGTACTATGGATGCTGATGAATTTAATGAATCAAGAGATCTGATCAAGAGAATTAGAAAGATTGAAATTCAGATTCAAATATTGTGAAGATGATGGATCAACATCCAAGGGGGAGATTAGCTGATAGAGAAAAGAGAGAGGATTGAGGATGCTTTACATTGTTAGATGCTTCGGAGAGAACAAGAAAACTGATAAAGACTGAAGATTGAAGACTCGACACTGAAGACTTCGTCAACATCCAAGGGGGAGTCTGTTGGTGCATATGTCTGTCGACTTCGTCTTGTATCGAGTTTTGTATTAGTCTAGATAGATCAGGGCACGAAATACGAGAAATCTGTGTTGGTAGCTATTTCGCACGAAATAGCATGTTGGTCATTTCGCACGAAATGACATAGTCATTTCGTACGAAATAGCTTGGCTATTTCATTTGAACCATTTCGTGTGAAATACCCTTGCCCATAAATACTAGGTGTGCCTTCTCATTTGTAACTTTCCGGTTTCAGAGTCGAACTGTTGCCGAAGTGTCTACTCGCTGTAAAACGTCGTTATATCAATCAAAAGACAGTTTAAAGTTTATTACAAGCTAAATCACCTCAATACGTTTGTTTCCGCCTCTCGTATTGAGCTAAAACTCTTCTGAACGACTCGTTTAGTATGCAAAAGATCCTACAATTATTGTTATCATCTTGTGATTGTGACATCATCCTGGTTGTTTTACAGGTACTGATTAATCAACTTTGATCATGATTAAACCTTACTCTGTTTTTCAACAAAACGAACAACTATCAGTATCAACGATTGTGAGCTAAACTATTTATGTCAAAATGGTTGTTAGATCAAATTTGACTGTCCGAGCTCTGATACCAATTGTTAGGATCTGAGTTTGGATTGATTGTGTTTTACGTTTGATTTAAGATGAAAAATGAACAAGTAATGCAGCGGAATTAAATGGAAATAAACTTTGCACACAATCAAACAGGAGAAATGTTTTCAACACACATGTTTGAACATTGAACTGAATGATTAAATTTATTCCAATCACCGATTACAACTTTGCATGCATGTAACAAACTCCCCCTCACCCTGAGCTCACAGTGTTTGTTCGTACAGGAAGAAAAGTAATGAAGAGCTAATAGAACAGTACAGGGTACTGTTCTATTTATAGGCACGCCCAAACCACTGTGGCATCTTTGCTGACGTCACCATGATAGTGACATCTAACCTCCAAAAAAACTCTATCTACTGCCCTCATTACAACTACTGATAGCAAACAACTGATTACAATATATTACATACAAAAAATACTAAACTACTGATTCTTCATTCCACTGCTTAGTCTTCAGCAGTGCTTCTAGTCTTCAGCAGTACTTGAGGCAAGGCAGTTGTTTGAGTCATCAGCACTTTGGTCTTTATCAGTTCTTTGAAGTCAACAGCAGTTAGGAAAGGCAGTAGATTGAATCCATCAATTGTTAGAGCCATTTTCAAGGGGAAAGCTTGTGTACAAACATCTGCTTATTCTGGATCCACTGCTCTAATCTGGTTTTGGCTTTAATCAACTGTTCCTCTGGTAGGGTTCAATCCCAACAATTAAAAGATGATACTGAGAAATTAAAAGGAATGATTAAGGAATTAGAACAAGGAACGGATGGAATTTGGAGATTCCATAAGAAAAGAATGTGGATACCTAAATTAGGAAACCTACGACACCGTATATTAGAAGAAGCCCATAAGTCTAAGTATACGATGCATCCTGGAAGTGATAAAATGTATCAGGACTTAAGAAAGAATTTCTGGTGGATAGGAATGAAAAGGGATATAGCAGCATATGTTGCAAAGTGTTTAACTTGTTCACAAGTTAAAGCTGAACATCAGAAACCCTCAGGTTTATTGCAACAGTAAGAAATGCCAGTTTGGAAATGGGAATTGATAACAATGGATTTTGTTACCAAATTACCCAAAAAAAGAAAAGGTAATGATACAATCTGGGTGATTGTAGACAGGCTTACTAAGTCAGTTCATTTTCTACCAATGAAGGAAACTTTTAGTATGGAACAGTTAGCTAAATTATATGTAAATGAAATAGTTTCATTACATGGAATTCCTCTATCAATTGTTTCTGATAGAGATAGTCGTTTTACCTCTTATTTTTGGACATGTTTCCAAAAAGAAATGGGAACCAAGTTGAATCTAAGCACCGCTTATCATCCTCAAACGAACGGACAAAGCGAAAGGATAATTCAGACACTGGAAGACATGCTTAAGCTTGTGTAATTGATTTCGGAGGTAATTGGGACGATCATTTACCATGGATAGAATTTTCTTATAATAACAGTTATCACACAAGTATCAATGCTGCACCATTCGAAGCACTTTATGGACAAAAGTGCCGAACACCAGTCTATTGGGCAGAAATTAGAGAAAAGAAACTATCTAGACCTGAGATAGTACAAGAAACAACAGACAAAATCATTCAAGTCAAGGAACGACTAAAAGCAACACGTGATTGACAAAAGAGTTATGCTGATAACAGACGAAATCCATTGGAATTTCAGGTAGGAGATAAAGTGTTATTGAAAGTCTCTCCCTGGAAAGGAGTGGTAAGATTCATAAAAAGGGGAAAGCTAAGCCCCAGGTATGTTGGACCTTTTGAGATTATTAAAAGAATAGGACCAGTAGCCTATCAGCTACAACTGCTAGAGTAAATGGCAGGAATACATGATGTATTTCATGTATCTAATCTCAAAAAGTGTTTAGCTGATGACCCGCTTGTAGTACCTCTTAAGGATATAGAGATAAATGAACAGTTAAAGTTTGTAGAAAAGCCTCTACAGATGGAAGACAGGAAGATTAAGAATCTCAAGCACAAGAGATTAGTTTTAGTCAAAGTGAAGTGGGACTCCAAAAGAGGACAAGAATACACATGGGAGCTTGAATCAGAAATGCAAAGGAAATACCCACACTTGTTCCAGTAGACCTCGAGGATGAGCTCTAAAACAAGGTGGGGAGGATATAACAACCCTCCTGAATATTTTTCGACGCCCTAATATATTTTAAAATACCCCAATATGTCTTAAAATACACCCCGTATGTGAAAACCGAGCCCAAAATACGATCTAGCATTAAAAATAAATAAAAAACAAGAAAAATGGGGTCCTCGCGAGGCACGTACCCTTTGGCTACTGCCTACGCGGGCCGCGACGACAAGAGATTAGAGCGACACCCGGTGCCGCCACGTGTCCTAGCCGTGTCAAGTCTATGGGTCGGGTCAGCAACCCTAGGGCCTACCCTAGGGAGCGTCGCGGGCCGCGAAGGCCCTGAAGAAATTCTACGCGGGGCGCGACGGAACCAGAAAGCAGCCTTATAAGTAGCAACCTTTGGCAGTTCAAACAATTCGCTCAAAATCTTTCTCTCTCAACGAAATTCTAAAGCGTAGGCATAATTTTCAAGTATAATACCCCCTAATTAACAAGGTTCTGCCCCGATGTAAGTATTATAACCCCGGTTACGTATTAGATACGCTGCCCGATTGATCCAGGGTTCAGTAACGGCTGTCAGGGTTCTGCCCGACGTAGTCATTGGAATGCCATCTCGGGGAGGGTATAACTAATGTAAATATAAAGGGTTATTATACTAACGTGTGTGCATTGTGTAAATTATAGATAATCTCCAGGAAACCTTAGAAGAAACCTAAGTCAGCAATGTGAGTAGTCTCCTTTTTGTAAATTGTTTTTACAAAACCTTAAATGTTTTACAATGTGATTAAATAGTGATTGAGTCTTTGTAGTTCTTCAATTACTGCCGGTATGTTGGGGTTTTGTATACAAAATGTGGAACACGTTACCATTGGACAACGAGTTAGCCAATGTGTAATATGACCCACCAGTCAGGATTGACAATACTGAATGAGTAATTGTGTATAAATAAACAATGTGATTGCTCTCAATACTGTTAAAGAATAAACTAATTCTTGATTAAACTGGGATTCACTTACCAGTATTTCCCACTGACAAATGTTTTTAAAACGCGTTTCAGGTAACAAAATGTAAAAACCAATTAGAAGAAAACCAGCTGGAGAGCACTGACGGCTTGGAAAAAAAATGTGGCTATAAAAGTTACCTAAAAGACGATGTTTTAAATTCAATAAAATATGGTTTAACCCTATAAACATGTTGTAATAAGAAACTTGGGTTTTACCCATGTGTTTAGTAATATAAAAATATGGTGGTTTTACTCTGATAAACATTTCCTAACTACGGTCCTGGTGAAATTTCCACTGCCAAAATTGATAAATAATGATACCACCAAAACTGGTATCGCGGCCGCCCGTTCCCGGGACAGATAGGGGGCGGGGGTTGCGACACTAAAGAATGAACCAATGATGGTCAAAAGACCAAAAGGGTCATACGGGTCAAATGGTGCGTAGTACTTAACGCTTGTTATTGTTAAGTGTCATACTTACAGGTTAGCTTATATTACGGGCAAGTATTGTCGTGACTAGTGAAAAGAATTTGCAAGATATTGAAAACGGGTCATGGCTTTAAACCGCACCGGGTATGTAAAATGGATTAGGCTCTCAGTGAGGACTTATGATCCGACTAAAGTCGGTACTTATAATAATAATAAAAAAAAAATTGAGTCAAAATTCAAAAGTGTTACAACTTGTGAAATAGTTCTCGAGTCATATTTTGTCTCTACAAGTTTATATTTTGCTGTCCATCTGTTTATGTCGAAGAGTTGCGTCTCCTTGCCAATCGTTATGTCATGACGTTCGTTACGTCATGTGTTGGTTCGCATATGGTGTTTCAACCGTATTTGGGCGGTTACTTGTGGACGTATACAACGAGTAGTTTTGGCGGTTTTTTGAATTTTTTTATGGGTGGGTCGAGTGAATGTAAAATGCAACCCATGTCGCTAATTGTTATATTATATAATAATGACATTTAGTTAATTTAAAAGTTAGAAATATTGAAAGATTTGTCAATCCAAAATAAAAGAGAATATCGTCTCCCACCTTACCATAGACCATACGATGTGAGGCAACGCTCCATCCATATCAGCTGGGTGGCGCCCCAGCATCACCCTCCCTCGTTGAAGATGGGCGCCATCGATTGGCTCGCCACCCTAATAATGGGCGTTAATAGGGCTGTAAACGAATCGAACGAACACGAACAGGACCTTGTTCGTGTTCATTGGTTAAAAAATATATGTGTTCGCGAACCGTTCAAGAACACTTATCGAACGAGATTTTATGTTCGTGTTCGTTTGTTAAGGAAATGAACTTGTTTGTGTTCATTTGTGTTTGTTAGTTAATTTTAGGCAACGAATGAAAATGAATATTGATGAACACAAATGAGCACAAACTAATGTTCATGAACACAGATGGAAACAAACGGACACAAACAATCGTTCATGAACAGAATATATAATACACCGACACTTATTAGATATTTAATTTGTCTGCATTTTGAAGGATATGAATATTTATAAAAACTAAAAACAGAACACAAATGAACATGTTACCGAACGTTCACAAACATAAAGGAACGAACGCGACCTCTGTTCATATTCATTTAACTAAACGAACGAAATTTCGTGTTCATGTTCGTTTGTTTAATAAACGAACGAACACAAACGAACTTTCCGCCGAACAGTTCACGAACTATTTGCCAAACGTTTGGTTCGTTCGCAGCCCTAGGCGTTAAGGATTTGATTTGGCGGGCCTCCTTTTTATACAACCAATCAGATTTTTTCTTATTTTTCTTTAATTAATAATTAGGAATTTATATTTTATTCCATGGAGGCGCCATTGTTGCCGGATATGTGGCGTCGATGTGCTTGACAAAGCCAAATATACAGTAATTATTTTCTGAATTCTTTTCCCTCTGCAAACTTTGGTGTTGTTGTGCAAGCATTAATAATGGTGTGGGAAGTTATTTTATGGATCATCTTCTTTCTCATCAACATGGCTCTTATCGCCTCTACTCTCTATCAGGTACCACATCACTACATACATACATACATACTCTCACTTCAATTCATCTTCTATTTCATTACTCATTACGTTGAGAATATTTAAAATTAGGTTAGGGTTTTCATTCTTTGAGAGAGAACATTTGAAATTAAGTTAGCGTTTTAATTGCTACATCTGATTAGGATTTGTGGTTATTCCTCTTTCAGGTCGACTAATTTTGTCTATCTATTAGCAAATCTTACAACGAAACATGCAAATATATTAGTTTTAGAAATTGGCTGTCAACTTTTCATTTCTTTTCCTTTTTATTTTTTTGAAAAAAGTAAGTTATATCGAATCGAATATCGAGTTTTCGAATTATTCGAATGATTTTTATTTTTCCTTGAATTCGAATTCGATTAAAACTTACCCAATTCGTATTCGATTCGTATTAGATTAAAATTCGAATTCAAATTGATTCAGATTCTTTAAAAACATGTAAAAAACTATCAAAATGAAACATAAATTTTAAAGCAGCCATAAAGCACGATATCACATTAAAAAGTTCCAAATATAGTACCATAAGTCTAAAATTCAAAACAAGAAGTCGGAAATAACCCTCCACATTACATGTTAATATTTTTAGGGTTAGAAATCTATTGATAGATTTGTTACTTAGGTTTTAGTTATGGTCCATGTAGTGGGTTTGGTAATAGGTAATTTTAATACCTGAAATAAATTTTGAAAATAATATATAGTGTAGCCCAATAAAAGTTATATATATATATTATATATAAAAATAATAAAAAAATGTATAATTTTTATTCGAATTTCGAATCGAATTTGAAATTATAAATTCGTATTCTATTTACTCGACTCGAATTGAATTGAATTCGAATTCGAATTCTGATAATCTAATCGAATTTAATAGAATTTCGAATTCGAAACGAATTCTGAACACCCCTAGTCTGTAGTGGTTTCTAAGCTGCACACTTCGTATCAATCAAGTTTATCATATGATATGAGGTAACTCGTACAGTCCTGCATCAGTATTATGGTCTGGGCTGGGCCAAAGTCAGTTTGGCCCGTTGGGCTGATCCGTGGCCTACTCACATTGCATATGCAATATGTCATATATTCAGATGCAAAGTCGGTTTGGCCCGTTGGTTCTTTATATGTTGCAACTCATATCTGGGTTGAGAGAGGTGGGAAACGGGTCAGGGCCGGTTGGCCTGAAACACTTTTTTTTTTCTATTTAAGCACTTCTTATAAATAGTTATTTGTTAAATATGGTTACAAAACAGATATAATCTAATTTCTTGAATAACGCTGGTTATACATTACACGAATCAACTCATTCATAAGTATATTGGTCAATTTCTTGCTTTATTACTACATAGATTTCTGATGTTCCTTTCGAATGATTGCTTGATGTTATTTATTGAACGGACAGATTGTGTGTCTATCGGATTTGGAGTCCGACTACATGAACCCATATGAATCATCATCTCGCATTAATGCTGTGGTAATCCCGGAAATGGTACTCCACGGCATGTGTTCTTTTCTACTTCTTGTGATGGGCTATTGGTTCATGTTCTTACTAACACTTCCGATCGCCATCTATAATTCTATGTTGTAAGCTTCGTTTTGCTAATTTACCAATACTTATCTAGGTGACATTAAAAAATGAAATATCCTGATATGTATGTTATGCCCCGTTTGCATGGGCTGATTTAGGATATGTTATATCTTTAATGGGTCAAACGAGTAAAATAAAAAAATCTAGCTAAAAAACGGGGCGAAAGTGCTGAAAGTTTTCTTATAATGAATAAAACCTCCTAAAGTAGTTTATAAAAAGAGCTAAATTAAAACTGAAGTAATTTAATGTTTGTAATCATTTCTTTGACACAGTAATCATCTATTAAAACAAAGCTTAAGTTTCTGGACAGAAGGTGTTTTATGTCAATCCGACCCATTTCCAGAATTACCCATTTTGACCCATTACTCAACCCGCCCATTCTCCCAACTGTCGCTTTTTCCCGTTTGTGATAGATGCTTTAGATATTTCATCTTAACTGTCTTTTTCTCTTATGGCGTTTCAGATACATAAATAGACGACATCTTATAGATGTAACTGAGGTTTTTAGATATGTCGATGCTGAGAAAAGGTATCGGATTGCCAAGCTGGCAGTGTACTTATTTCTCTTTGTCTTAGTTGTAATCAGGTTTGTTGTTTCCTTTCATTGCATAGATGTTTTTATTTCAAAACAGAGGTACTTGTTGACTTCTGTGGCCAAACAATCTATTTTTACGATTTAAATAAATTGAATATGTTTTTTAGATTTTTTATATAAAAAAAGATACAGTGTTAAATCATCCAAGGAATGCTACTAATGACATTTTTGTATTTTTAAAATATATATTATATCATACCTTTTTTAAAACTGAATTTCACTTGTTTGACTTCAAAAGATCAAATATCCTGCTAAATTTTAGAACTTTTGTTTGAAATTAGATCTGTGGTGGCTGGAAAATTCTCCCACATTTTAGAACCATTTCATCCGACAAACGAAGATCTTGACATCCTTTCTCATGTTCTTGAGTTCTAGATATTGTTACTTTATGTTCTCTCAAGTGCATGATAAACCTGATTGATATAAAAAGATTTGTAATTTTGTAGCTTTGAACAATATCCACCTCACATATAGAATATGTTGTTAGAATGTCTGTATGTGCAAATTCATGACACGGTACGAAAATAATTAGGTTTTTGGTTGACCAATCTAACATGATCATGTTCCTGTCAAAATAATTTGAATAAAAGAAGTTACAAAAGGTTTTGAACGGTGTCTACTTACAACTTATATTTTTTTTAACGGCCGATCGCTATATATAAAAATATATAGAGCCCAGCAAGGAGCCGGGACAAAACATACAATAGGAAACGAACAACAAGCTGGTCCTGTGATTAAGCCAGAGGAACGCATCTTCCTTTATTAACTCCACCGCTTTAATGACCGGGAGAAACTGCCCTTCGTAGACTTTGAGGTTGCGAGGATACCAAATTCTCCATGCTGCGGCCAAAACAATCATGTAGGCCATCTTTTTCCATCGCTTGGAACCTGGCAAGGAAAGGATAGTATCCACAATATCACTAAGGCGATCCACGCGAGCTGGAAGAGACTTTAAACCAGACGAAGATGTTCCACCATATACTCTTGGTGAACAAACAGGAGGCGTATAAGTGGTCGACCGCCTCCTCTTGGTACGCGCATCTTTCACACAAAACATTAGGGAGATAGACTCCACGATGAGCCAGCCCAACCTTCGAAGCCACCTTACCTAATTGGGCTCGCCATAGGAGATAGTTGCATTTGAGGGGGGGGGGGGGGGGGGGGGGGGGCAATGGTTCCATATGAAGCTGGAAGAATCCTCCTGAAGTGATCTCGATGATTGAAGCTCCAGCCTTAACTCTTCGATTGATCACTTTTATCAAGTTATCAACCCACGAGGCCTGCTGTAACCGAGCCATCAAAGCCCCAAGTTGCGCCCATTCTTCTTGAGTATTCGGATTTCGGATTCCTCAGCCATTCCCAAGCCCACTGCTGAGTATCTCCCATGTCCCAAAGGAGCAACATGCTTAGACAGAGTCATCTTTAAGCTTAGCTAGGTGGTATAAATCCGGGTTGGCGGCTTTGAGCGGTTCACATACCAACCAAACATTTTTTTCCAAAACCCAACATTCTCCCCATTGCTGATTTCCACTACGAGCTTATCAGTAACATTCAAGCCGTTTTTGAGGAGTATGTCATCGACTGAGGCAATATCTTTCCACACCCAGAATTGTGTTCTTGCATGGGATCAATTTATTACCAACCTTCGACCTATATCACCCAAGCCCAGCGTTGCATTGGGTCGTTTTTATAGCGCCACCACCATTTGGCCATCATAGCGGTGTTATAGTCACAAATGTCACCTAACCCAATGCCCACTAGGCGTTTAGATTTGACCCCCCGGAACCCACCCATTTTTTATGCCCGCTTTTCCCCAAACAAAGTCCCTTCTCATACCTTCCAAGTTTGTTGTTGACACATTTTGGGGCCAAATAACGAGTTTTGGTACATTTGGTATTACAAACATGGTGCAACTATTTTTGACTAATTTGATAAATCAGTTTACAAAACTATTCGTTTGGGTCAATTTGGTTTAGTTGTCTTTTAATTTCTTTTAAAATCACAATTAACCACTTTATTAATTGGATATTAACCACTTTAATGATTTGATTAGTATTTTAAAGAAATTTCATGGTAATTTTAGTTCATATTTGACTAATTATTGGCATTCAACATATACCAAAAATCCATTTTTAAACCAATTTAATGCGATTTGCACACAACACATTCACTCTCTGATCACTGTTAATGACCCACTTATGGTCAAACTCTTTTGAGACATCTAAAAAACGAAGTAGACTTCCACAAGTTTTTTTTTTTTTTTTTTTTTTTTTTTTTTTTTACAAAAGAAAAGGAACATCTCACTCGATCAAAGTTATGGTTGATATATACAGTTTCTACAAAACAAAGTAAAATCTGGACAATATGTTACTCCAACTTTAAGATGTATCCACTTTTTTCACTCAATACCAAATTAGTCACTCCTAGAATGTTAAAAACATTAAGTGTAGTGATCTTACGAATTGCCGTATTGGCTAGAGGTGTACAAAAACCGGTTTGGGCCCAAACCGAACTGTGTTCGAAACCGAACCGGCTTTTTTTAAATGGCCAAACCGGTTCAAGTTATAAACCGATTTTAGAGTTGAAAAACCCAATCCACTCAAACCGATTTGGATCAGTTTCAAACTTGTTTGGAGCATTAAAACCGGACTTTTTTAGATGGAGCCTGAATCAATTCAGGTTTACCCCAGTTCTCAACACAAAAGTCCCGAAAGGTTGGGTCGGGCCCAAACTGGTTTTTTCTGGTGTTTTCGAGATGGGTCGGGTTGAAAACTACTTCACACCTCTAGTATTTGTACACCTGGTGGTGGTAATGTATAATATAGGCTTTTTTAAATCGAATGGGGCCCAAGGTGTTAAGCCCATTACATATCCTAGTCACCTAGTGTTGGATTAACTCCTTAAACGAATGTCAAATTAGCTTAGTTACCTATGTAATATACGGGCTGAACTAATATGTCATGTAAATAGATGTTTTAAATAAAATTGTATGGAACATTGATTAAAAAAATACAAACTTGTAATTAAGGCTGGCAAATCGTGTCTTAACAGGTTTCTGACGGCGCGCACAACATAAGTTTCAAACATGATTACGACTCGTTTAACTACTTTCTACCTCATGTTTATAAAACAGTTTTATGTTTTATGTACAAAGATGAATAAATGATAGATCCTAACATTGTAATTTTAATTATTTTAAAAATTAAAAAAGTCAAAGGGTGTATTTTTCAGTCAAACAGGTCTAATCGTGTCTTAACAGGTACCCAATTGCCAGCCCTACTTGTAATTAGAATTAATACTTACAAAAGTAAAAATGTAATAGTAATTCATAACTCTATAAATATTTCTTTGTATACAACATTTATTATTCCATTCGTCACACTACCATCTTTATTTAATATTAGTAGTTTAAATTCATCTCTGGTAACTCTAAACCACACCACATACAATTGTGCATGGGTGAAAAATGGATCTTTTAGTAACTACTAGAATAAATATAAATTAGGGTCTATAATCTGTAAATGGTATAAACCAATTTATAGCTATATTACAGTTAAAGGAATAGATCTTTTATAACTGAAAAGAAACGAGTAAGTCTAAAAAAATATATACTTTTCATCTTCGTTGTTTATTCTTGGTTAGTTCAAGGGGAATAACATGTTCTTTGAGAAAAGCTTTTTATTCTAACTTTGTAAAATTCTGTACTTTCACTATTAAACCATGCAACTGCAAATTTAACACACTTCTATTCATTGCCAACATCATTAAACTGAATATAGACCATTTCGAACCTAAAAAGTAAAACAATTAAAGAAACTAAAATTCCATTAATACATATCTTAGCTGTGTGTTATTTTAATTTAACAAAACACGATTAAGAGCATTTCAAACAAAATCAAAGTTCTATTTGATTTGGTCCAGATATCTACTTTCTCCAATAGTTTTAATTTGATATTTTTACTCCTTATGGTTGGTTACTCAATTGGTTCAATCTCTTTCCCTATCTTACACTCACACCCTTAAATTGATTTTTTATAAGGACAAACAAGTCTTTTGTGTATGGTGTAGGTTTAAATTACTTCATTATATTAGTTATTTTTTCAATAAACTATAATTACATATACAATCTGCATCCGTAAAAACCGGATATACCCAATTGCCTTAATCTAATTTCCTATTAAAATATGAAAATTTAAATATGTAAATCTTTTTACATGCATATTTAGCGCAAAGTGTCCTATTAAATAGATTTTTTATGGTAAATGAGTACCCATTCGCCTTTATCTAATTCTCTCTTTAACATATGCAAATTTAAATATGTAAATCTTTTTACATGTCACACAAAACTGTGACAGTGTGTAGTTGGCACTTGGTACAAGTTGAAAGGTGATATGTACTTAAGAAATTGATTTTTCACGTTATAAAATTTAAGTACATAACAATTAGTATTATACATTAACATACAATGACTAAAGTGGATTTTTTTTTTTTTTTGTGTATAGGATTTTATTTATTCATATATGAAGTTATGGTTAAAACAATCATATTTTGACATAAAGTTTGAAATCTTCATACTGTCACACCCTGACTTTTGCAGAAGCGTGATTATGTGTGACTTGCTTAATATCATTGCATTCAATTATAACAACAACTATATGATAAAGCCAAGATGTTCATCCATTAATTTTAAGTTAAAAACATCACAAACAACATTGTCTTAAAATCCAATCACAGACTTCAAATCCTTAATACAAACCATGCAAATTGTTTAGAGTTCCATAAGGACTCGACAAAAGACATTAATGAAAACCAGGCTTTGAAAGATGTGTCTTATCCAGGATAAGACACACTATCCAAACCCTTAGACTCCGGATGACATCTTTTATTCCCAACATCACTTGAAACATCCAAACGCCCGCCAGATCCACATTTAACTCTCTGAAATACATGTAGTTTGAAAAACATCAACAAAAGTTGAGCGAGTTCATGTGTTTTGTATGTGTGCACGAATAAACCTTGGAAATCATTGTAAGTATGTATGTATTTGTAAACTCGGTATGAAAGCAAACAAGGAAACAGATCAATTAATGGTTTGCAAGGCCATTAACAAGTGTGCAACGGCATAAGAAGGCTCAAACCTAGCAGATTTTGTACCAGGCATCCGGCTGTAAGACATAGTCACCTCATGGGCCAAACCCCGGTCCACATGGGTGTGGGCTCGCTACACCCAAATAGATCTATCACTCATGTCCCTTGATCCTTACACGAGGATTAATGGTCTTAGAAGTGCGCCTACCAATTCACATGATCTACAGTGCATTCCATAACTAACCATACCAATTGTAATTGTTTGTAAACATTTTGTAACATGTACTTCACCCCGAAGTTATAAGTCTGAAATCAGTTAAGAGAAAAGGGAAACATGAACTCACAGTTTAGCGTTCTTCGTAATCACAGTAACTCAAAGCTTCGCCTGGCGAACACGACTACCTACAACGTACTAAGGTCTATTAGACGAGCGGGCCGTGCCTTGACTTAGTATTAATTAGTGTCCTTGAGTTACGTTTCATTGTGTCTTCAATATTATTCCAAGTTATATAATTATTTGTTAAAATAATAATTATTTTAACTTAATTATATTTATTAAATTTTGGAATAATAGTTAAAATAATATATTTTAACTTGTTACTTTTCAAGTATTTATACATATATTTCCTTCCCAAGGATGGGTGTACTTGTATTCGTATTCTTATACTTGTATATTTTTGCCATGTATTGGTGTCGTATTCTGGAGTGTATTTATGCGTACGAGAATACGTATTTTCGTGTAATTGTTAAGTATTCTTATACTTAATTTTGTATTAACTTTTCCGGAATAATATCCTTGATAAAAATACATCAATGTATATTTCCAAAATATATATCTTGAGGAATATTACTTAGAAAAATTATTTATAACTTTTCCTTTGGCAAAAATATTTGTATTTTCATATAAGTTCCAAAAATAATATATTTTCAAGTTTAACTTGGAAAATATATATTAACTCATATTTCATCCAAAAATAATATAATTCAAGTTTACTTAAGAAAATACATTTTCTCCCAAAAATAATGTATTTCATGTTTGTTTGAGAAAATATATTTTTATTCCAAAAATAATATATCTTCTAATAATTCCAAGAAAAATATATATATTTATATTTGCCAAGAATAATATATTTTCTTCTTGTAAAAAATATGATATAATCTTGTAATAATTGTGAAAATCATATTTTTGTTCTTTTGGTGTCCAAAATATTATTTACCAAAGTATACTCGTGAGTAAATTTCCGGAATATTTTTGTGAGTTATATTCATTTGTTCGGTTTCACCAATATTTTGTGTATTCCTTGTATATTTATTACTTGGAATTTTGGTAATATTTTGGATTGTAGTTTTTGGTATTTTGATGAGTTATATTATTTCAAGTTCTAAAATAATATAACTAATACACACAATATACAAATAATCATACACTTGGTGACATCTAAATATATATTTTCCTAAATACATATTTAGTCACTTTTATTTATAAAAACCAACCTCCAATATTTATAAATTTTGTAATAAAATTTATGGCAAACTTTATGTGAAAATCCATGGTTTGAAATATTCTTGTAAATATTTGTTTTAGAAATATTTTTCTAAGTGTTTAATTTTTAGAAAAAATTTGTCATAGTTTCCTCTAAAAATTGAGGTTTCCATACCTTGAAGGTATATCATTTTCTTTTGTAAATCAACACAATCAATCAACAATCAACAATAAACAATCTATACTTACCAATTTTGCCAAAATCAAGCATAATCTACCACTTCATGAACTTGAAAATTTATAAAAATTTATAGTAACTTACTAGTGTATTTAGTAAGTCCTGTTACCCTTTAAAGTGTGGTTGATTCTTTAAAAACACCATTTTTAAAGAAGTTAGTCCTTCACAACTTATAATCACATTTTCTAAAAATGTTTCTTCATGGATTTTTCTTGTCACATATGTGCTTCTACACTTTATTAACCACCAAAAATGAGGTTTATTTGTTTAAGAACCAAGATTAAGTAAAACTTGTATTTTTAAATTGGTTTCTTGAAAAAATCATTCTTGAAATAGTAGATTTACAAGATTTACATCTTACTTTGATCATCACTTTATAAGAAAACATTATATTCTTTCAAGTTCATGTCTTTCAAGAGGATGATCTATGAATCTTTAACGTTTTCATCCTCTCATCTTGCTAGATTATGTTTTTAATCATGATCTAGCAAGATCATATGATGATCTACATCATTTTCATAAGTAAATAACAATCAACAAGTAAATCAACACATAAACAACATGATTTCTTCATGATTTAAGCTTATGTTCAAGTTTCATTCTCTTGATTCTTAGTGTTCTTTAAGTTTATCATCATGTATCATTCTTTAACCACTTATATAAGATGTAAAATGGAAAGATTGGTGTTCTTACCACTTGCTCAAGGCTAGGGATGATCAAGAGAAGAAAAGAGGGGGATAAAAGCAAATAGTGAAGGTCCTTGAACTTCCGAATGCTCCTAGCTTCCTTATGCACCTTCTTTCACACTTGTATATGCTTGGAATGTATGGAAAATGATTAAATGATGGTGATGATGGTGGTGTTGGTTACGGCCGAAGCCAAGAGGGAGAGAAGAGAGAGTGATGGTGTGTTGTGATGAATGAGAATGGTAGGTTATGATCTTGTGGACTTCCTTTATAATCTTCCAACATTTAAAGATCTAATGGTTAATATGTTTTTAAAGTGCCAACATAATCCATTAAACTAATCAAATAAAATCAAGGAGTGGGGGCCACTCCATAACCGTAAGGTGGGGGGTGTCTAGTTGGCATGTAATGGTAAGTTAAGGAATCTAGTTAGATTTCAAGTGTTTTGTTAGGTGTTTTAGTTATTAGATGTTTATATAGTGTGTTATGATGTTCGGGGACCATAATGTCACACCCCGACCGCGTAAAACAACAAATCGCGGCGGAAACATCGGGGCGTGTTGCAACAGAATAAATTGTTTCATAACCATGGTATACAAAGTTGTCTTTTATTTATAAACAAAGGTGTTACATTGTTTCAAACAGGAAATTAAAGAGTTCAGAACATAATTAAACATAGTCTATCTTATTTTAAAGTCTCTAAGGCACAGGTCCGCCCTAGTATCATGATCAACATCCTATGGAAAAGCACCTGAAAACACATGTGAAAATAGGTACGTCAGCATAAAAATGCCTGTGAGATACATAGGTTTGTGAAAATAGGATTCATGACTTGTATTTGAGAAAATGTTTAGTCATGAACCTTGTAATTTGCTTTGTCTTGTAAATCATTTGAATAACAATAAGATCAGATGATATGTATAAGTAAATGTCAGGTTAAATAAATGACCATGTAAAAATGTGTTTGTATAAGATAAGTTGTTTATAAATCAATGTCTTATGAAAAGTATGTTATTTGTATAAAATGTTCTATGTCTCAATATTGAAATGATTCAAATAACGTTACGACATGTAATACCATACAAACACTTATATATAGGAAGTACCAGCGGCGTATCCACCATGCTTGTATCATATTACACACGCATCGTTACTTAATCACTTAATCAAACAAAACCAACCAATGTAAGAAGTCTATGTTTAAACAAATTGTCAAATGTATTGAATAATATGTCAAGTGTAAATCATGTCAAATGTCTATGTCAATTATCCATGTCAAATGTCTATGTCAAATATCCATGTCAAATGTCTATGTCAAATATCCATGTCAAATGTCTATGTCAAATATCCATGTCAAATGTCTTTGTGTAAAATGTCTATGTCAAAATGTCATGTATAGCAAGTGAAATGTCTCAACTAAACCATATGCACAAAAACAAAGTATTGAAGTAAAACTTGGTTTAAATCAAAGTTATGTTTTGTGTAAATGCATGCAACTATTTAATATGAACATTTATGCGGTATTGTGAAAATGCATACATCCAAGCCTTGTGACTGTGGTGATAAACCCTTTAAACAAATTAAAGGTCTATCTGTCTTATATCATCGAATTCGGTCAT
>JARYGA010011994.1:0-25703 GCA_030545235.1 Helianthus tuberosus
AAATGGATTGAAGCCAAACCCCTCCGAACCATCACCGGGGATCAGATACTCAGGTTCGTATGGGAAAACATAGTGTGCAGATACGGAATGCCGCTGTGCATTATAAGTGACAATGGGAAGCAGTTCGCGGAAAATTCGTTCAAGACTTGGTGTGAAAAAATGCACATTGAACAAAATTTCACTTCGGTCGCCCATCCCCAGGCTAATGGACAGGTAGAAAGAGCAAATCGCAGCGTCGTGGAAGGCATCAAAAAATGCCTAGGGAAGGAAGGAGTCTCCTGGGCAGATGAACTTCCGCATGTCCTATGGGCACACCGGACGATGCCGAAAACAAGCACAGGGGAAACTCCTTTCAGCTTGACATATGGATCGGAAGCGGTCATCCCTGCCGAAGTTGGCATCCCTACCCCTCGCATGCGACAAAGTCAAGAAGAGAACGAACAACAACTCCGTCTGAACCTCGACCTAGCTGAAGAGCGAAGAGAACTCGCGGCCATCCGACAAGCAAAATATAAAAAAGAGTTAGAAAGACATTACAACTCAAAGGTCAAAGAGGTTCGTTTCAAAGAAGGAGATTATGTAATGCGGAGGAATGATGCCAGTCTGGCCGAAGGTACAGGGAAGATGGCCCCTAAGTGGGAAGGGCCCTACATAGTAAAAACCTCCGAAAAAAATGGTGCTTACACACTTGACAAGATGGATGGAACTCCCGTTCCTCGTACCTGGAACGGGATGGACCTCAAGAGATGCTTCCTTGGAAGGAAAGCCTTGAAAGTTTCTTCCTTTTTTAAAATAAGTTTGTAATGCGGAGGTTATTACCCGCACCGTTTTTATTTTCATGTACTGCGGAGGGTATTACCCGCATCTTTTTTCTCTTTCATGTATTGCGGAGGGTATTGCCCGCACTCGTTAAATGTTCTTACCAGTTTGTATTATCTGGAGAATATACTCCGGAATATTTTAAATAGAATACATGAATTTTCTATCACTTAGAAGTTGCAACGTAAAGTTATCATCGGCCGAACCAGGGACACTAACCCTAAAAAGCAAGAATGGACTGGCATACGTCCAAACCTTTGCTTTCATTAAAATTATCCTAAGTATACAAGCAAGGCGGATCCGCACATCAACAAGAACGTTCTAAAGAAAAGGAAAAATGCAATCATAAAAAACATGGACGCATGTAAAACAAAATGATCACATCAAAAGTAACCGGATTAGTACATCCGGAAGTCATTCCAACCATTTACTAAATAAAGGATAATTGTCAAATATACAAACGGTAAAGACGAAAAACATTACAGAAGTTTTGAATAAAAACAAGGTGCATATCCCAAATAGCCGGATATGTCCACCTTCCAAAATATCATCAACTAACATTCACAAAGGTGCATACCCCAAATAACCAGGCATGTCCACCTCATTCCTTCAACAACTCCCCTCCAGCAAAGAACAGAGCTTCTTTAATCTTTAACAGAGGTTCATCTATCAGCTTCGGCAAGTCGTTTACTATCGGAAAAGTCAAGGAGTCAAAACACGCAACGGCCGTATTCAGCTCAGCTTTGGCGTTCCGATTCAACAATGGGACTTCAGCATAGGGAGTCTTCTTCTTTAACGCATGAACATACCCATGATGAAGACCGGAGTTAACTCCAACGGTGCTCATGGCATTGTTCACCGCTGCAACGGCCGCTGTCATTTTCGGCCCCTTATGGATATTTTTAGCTAACAATTGAGCTCCCTCCGAAAGAAGCCAGGTTTTAGTTGCTTGCAGATCCTTCACCTTCTCCGCTAAGTCAGCGTTTTCTGACTTAAGCTCTTCAACCTTAGCTCTATGATGACCTTTCATCTCGTCAATCCGAGCCTTTAATTCGGCTTCCCCTGTTTTAAGGGCATCACGCTCTGATAAAAAGTGTTAGCAAAATTTAAAAAGAAAGGATATAAGGAGCAAAAAACAAGGAACGAACCTGCAAGAATTTTTTCATAAGCCGCACAAGCATTCGAAATGGACTCCTCCATCTTCGCCAGAACCTCTTTATGTTCCTCGTCTTTCTTCCTTGAAGATTCAACAAAATTATTCAACTCCGCTGCTATCTTATCTCATTCCTCCGAAGCGGAAGCAGCTGCGCCTTGGGAAGATTGGTTTTGAGTTGTTAAAGATTTTATCTTTTCTTTCTCTGCTTGAAGATCTTGGGAAAGTTGGGTGAGCTTTTTCTCGGTATCCGGAGTCCGGTGAATCTTGAGTTTTAGAGCAATAGTTTCTTTCTCCAAATCCTCCTTCACCGATTCCGCCTCAACCCACCGGCGATAAAGTTCTGTCACATAAATGTTGGACTGAGCCTGATTCGACAAAACCGCCGTTCCCAGATCCTGATTTTTCATCTTCCTGCTCCGAGCATGATCTAAAGGGGTATTAACATTGAAAAGAAACATCCGGGCAGTAAGATCGTCCATCACCGAATCCTTATTCAGAATCTCCCACGGATGGCGCCAATTGAAGATCCAAAAATCGAATAAGGCCGGAGCCTGTAAATGGGGGTTAGGATCTTGTAGGAGATTAGAACCTTCGCCTGCAAAACAATAAACCGTTAGACTCGTCGCAGAGATGGGAGGGCCCCTCTGCGACCTCCTTCCGGCGTGAGGATAAATATTGGTAGAGAGAGAAAATAGATAGAGAAAGTAAGGACAAAGGTTCAGAAAATCGTACTTGACAATGTACTTGAACTGGGTATTTCTAATGGTCAACTGATATGACGTCATTCGTCCAGACGCACTTAAACGGATGTCCGTCCTTGGCGATATGGGTACGAAGACCATTAAAGTGTTCGTCCATATGTGATCCGGTCCGTCCCTAAGGATGAGGTCCGGATCCGGATATGTATCTTCACCCGGAATGATTAAAATGCTGCAAAAGCCGCAGAGGCCGCGAAGAACAACTTCAAATCCCTTAACAATTCCATTACTTCACTCACCACCGCCCTAGCGGATCACGCTTCCTCCTCTAGTACCACCGATCCACTACTCCTACCACTGCCACCACCGCATAACTACAATCCCAGACCACCCAAAATCATTCTCCCAACCTTTGATGGTACTGACACCTTTGACTGGATATTCTAGGCCAAGAACTATTACAATTACTACAACATCCACCACGAACAACGTTTATCACTAACGATTTTCTACTTCACCGGCGAGCCATTACGTTGGTACAAACACTTCCACCAAAACAATCTCTGGGTATATGGCTGGCGTTTAAATGAGCACTTGAAATCCGCTTTGGACCATCCACGTATGGAAATCACAAAGCCACCTAGTTCAAACTCCGAAAAACTACTTCAGTTTTGGCCTATCAAACAGAATTTGAACGGGTAAGTAATCATTTTAATAGGTTATCAACATAGACGTTAAAGAATTGTTTCATTTCGGGTTTGAAATCCGAAATCCAATCTGAATTGGCATTGCACAACCCAGTAACCATATATGATACTTATGCCTTAGCCCGAAAAATTGAAGATAACTTATTTTCTCCTTATAAAACCCAACCCCACTTTCCTCCTAAAACCACTTTTCAAACCACCACACCCAATCCCGTTACAAACACTTCAACCAATATTACCACCCCACCATTTTTGCCTAACCCACCAAAAACCACAACTAATCTCCACGTCACCAGATTGTCACATGAGGCGTTATAGAAACGAAAAGCAGAAGGGCTATGTTTCAAATACCCTGAACAATATCTCTCAGGCCACAAATGTACTGTACTCTATTCCTCATAATTACCGATGACGAGGACGAACCAGACTCTACCAATACAACCGAACCTGAATCCATGGACGATGCCTCTCCTCAATACCTTGCATTATCCAATGCAACATTCTTTGGCATTTCGTTACTGCAATCACTCCTCTTAACTAGCTATATAAACAACCAACCCATCATTGTTCTTGTGGATTGTGGAAGTACCTATAATATACTTCAACCTCGTTTTGTCTCTTTACTAAACATTCCAACACAACCAGTAAAACTATTCACTACCATGGTTGGTAACAGTGAGATGATTCTTTGTCAAGGTTTCCATCCTCAAGTACCACTACGCCTGAATAAGGCAGCATTTAATATCCCATGCTTCGTCATGCAAGTTGCCGGCGTTGACGTCATTTTGGGACTAAAATGGTTGTGTACTCTTGGTCCAATTACAAACTTAATTTATATCATGTATGTAATAAATATTCAAACATTATGTTTATATGTATATGTAACGACGATATTTCTGAACGATTATGTTGGTTTGGTTGGCACCGTTTCAAACGGTAGTTATTCCCTCCAAAACCAACCGCTAATAACCGTCATGTATAAATAAGATTTGCCGGAAAATGTAACTAGCACCAAGATATTTCACACTTGATTTGTCCTCTCAAACATTCTTCTGTATTTCCTTGTTTTCCTACACTTTCACAGTACGAACCATGAATCCTCACACACAATCCACTTCCGCTGCACATGTATTTGATATTCAACAGAGTGGTATCAGAGCCACTGTTGAAAGCGATGAAGATCACAAACCGACATCATCCACGCTGCCGTGCAAACACTACTTCGATGAGAAAAAGGAACGAAGATGGTTGCAGAGAAGATGTTATTACTGCAACAAACCGGGACATCAGATTTCATCATACAAGACGAAAGAAAACGATGAGGCTACACAACTCATACGTCTAGCAATCAACACAGGGATTCAACAACAAAAAGAGGCAGATGATGATCAACAAAGTGATCAGAGGATGGAGTATATTGTAACCGGCACAGATGGAGGACTCTGGTCCGAAATTTGGTACGTATGTAAAACTTTCAAAAACCATTTCTCAGGCAATTTAGAAATGTTCAAAAGTATTAAAAGTATGTTCGGTGTTGAAACAAAAACGGGAGAAAATAACTTCTATTTCATAAAAGGAATAGGGGTTGTGGATGTGATGTCCGGATCTGAAAGAATCCGAATTCAGAGTGTTTTTTACACTCCTGATATAGATAGAAATGTACTTAGTCTTGATCAATTGATCACCCAAGGTTACACAGTAAAGTTTACTGGAGATAAGTGTAAGATCTACCCTACGTTTAGCGTCCCCGTTATTAATAGAAGGAGTGATGTTTTCGGTCTCACAAGAGAAGATGAGATCTGTTTAAGAGAAAAAGAATCTTTAATAACATTTGAATCTGATTATGAAGCATTTAAATCAGATTTTTTGAACCAATACTTCAAAAATTTGAATGTATCATCAAATGAACCAGATTGGAATGTCTTGATACTTCAAGCCATGTCATTTAAGGAGTTTCAAGACTGCAAAGCACTCCTTGATATGTTAGACGATGAAGGGTATGTTAGGAAATACAAGTACTGTCTAGAAAATAAGTTTAATGATATGGTTGATTGGTTTCTCAAAGGAAAATTAGAGATCACAACAAGAACACTCCCTGCATATGCTGGAGACAATCGAAAAGTAAGTTTGTTAGACCTATACTTGGTTGTTAAAAAGGAGGGTGGTCATCGAAGAATAACAGAAAACAACATGTGGGCTATGGTTGCCAAAGATATGGGTTTCGATTACAATGAAGGAGAGTTTATGAGACTTATGCATGCCATGTACTTAGATGTACTAGTTTATTATTATAAGTTCAAATCAACACAACAAGCAATAGCCGAGAAAGAGATAACGGTGGATGTTGCAGAAACAAGACAAAGCAAAAGCTCGAACAAGAATGAAGGATCGAACAGGCAATCTGGAGCAGAACGAGAAGGAGCAGACGCGGAACACTATGATTTCTTCGTTGGGAATGACTGGTACGGGCTTAACAAGCTGCAACGAAGGAAGAAATTTGATTTCAAGCAGGCTGAAAAAGTCGTTAATGAAGCTAATAAAAGCGTCTTAATGCACTCTCGAAGGAACAATTAAGTTTATAGGGAGTGTATTAGAGTATATAAACTTAATTTACATCATGTATGTAATAAATATTCGAACATTATGTTTATATGTATATGTAACGATGATATTTTTGAACGGTTATGTTGGTTTGGTTGGCACCATTTCAAACGGTAGTTATTCCGCTAATAACCGTCATGTATAAATAAGATTTGCCGGCAAATGTAACCGGCACCAAGACATTTCACACTTGATTTGTCCTCTCAAACATTCGTCTACATTTCCTTGTTTTCCTGCTCTTTCACATTACGAACACCATGAATCCTCACACACAATCCACTTCCGCTGCACATGTATTTGATATTCAACAAAGGCAGCATTTAATATCCCATGCTTCGTCATGCCGGTTGCCGGCGTTGACGTCATTTTGGGACTAAAATGGTTGTGTACTCTTGGTCTAATTACAACTGACTTCGTCGTGCCTCAACTCTCATATTATAAAAGTGATCAAACAATTGTTCTTAAAGGTGATTCCAGGTCTTCCTAGGTATCTTCCACTTCACTCGCATCCTTACTTAAAAAGGGTTCAATATTTACCTTACACACCATGGTCTTCCACCACTAACGCTCTCCTCAACCAACTATTTCCACACCCCCCGTTTCCACACACCCCACCATTGAACCTTTTAAAATCCTACACAAAACTATTTGAACCCATACATGGCTTACCACCCATGTGAAATCATGATCACCACATTCCAACCGATCCAACTGCAAAGCCTGTGAATGTTAAGCATTACCGCTATCCGTACTACCAAAAACAAATCATGACAAATATAATTGCAAAAATGTTGAATGTGGGATTATATAACCAAGCACAAGTCCCTATTTGTCTCTGGTCTTATTAGTGAAAAAAGACAGTCTGTGGCGTTTTTGTGTCGATTATAGGGCTTTAAATAAACGCCATTACTATTCCTGACCGATTCCCTATTCCAACCGTTGACGAATTACTTCATGAATTACATGGCTCATCCGTGTTGCCCATGCGACATCCCCAAAACCATTCGCACGGTTGACAAACACGAGTTTTTGGTCATGCCATTCAACTTAACCAACGCTCTTTCAACTTTCCAAACTGTCATGAGCAACCTATCCATCCGGTTTTACGCCGTTTTGTTTGGTATTCTTTGATGACATCCTCATTTACAGTAAATCCATGGAACTTCACCCTCAACATTTAAGGTATATCCTTGATGTATCACTATCAAACCAATTCCATGCAAATGCAAGCAAATGTGTTTTTGGAGTCAATAATATCAAGTTTCTTGTGTAAAATCCGTAAAAACGATCTTAGAAAAATCAACCCATTTTGAAAATTGGATCCAAACCGTAATAAATACAAAGGCGAATGTTTATAACTTATTATTTATAATTTTTCATATAATAATTTAATTAACATAAATATTTTCGAAATTTAAAAATGTTAATTTTATAAAGATCTCAGTTGGACACTTGACCTAAACGAAATAAATGAAGCTATGAATTTCTTCATTATTACTTATGATTTTTAGTTGTTAATTAATTCCTTGTTATTTATTATTTTGTTTAAATAAAAACAAAAATCAAATTAATATATCAGCTACCTAAACGATAATCATCATCCTCAAACGATGGTTAACCTAAACGAAGGTTATCATCGCAAACGATGTTGAATATGTTTCAAGCGAAGGTCCAAATGAAGGTCCTATACTGCCAAAGGAAAGTCACATGTTTCAAACGAAATGACCTGCAGAGTTTCTTTTTCTGCAGAAACCGTTCTCGTGCATCCGAACAGCCTCTAGACCCTCCAATTCTTAGACTTTTGCCTTGCTTAATGTCCTAATTAATTGGGTATTGATAGCAAACTAAATGAACACTTATGGTCCATTATTGGACTAATCTATACTACCTTATTAAGCAAACTAGGTTTTCTACCCTTATGGTAATTTTGCATTGTGTACACATTTTGAAGCAAACAAGAAAGCTGAGCTATTTTAGAGGGGATAAACTTGTGCATTGTCCAAAAATTTAAGACACTTTAGGGGCATTTTAGGGATTTTGGCGTTTTCTCCCAAATTTGCCCCAATTCAATTCAGTTCAATTCAATTCAATGTCAGTCGTATGGCATTGCTTTATCCTAAGTCGCATGAGGATGTTACAGACGACAACAAGCGGCTGTTGAGAAACCTTTCGAATTGAATTCAGCCTTGGTTAATGCTCTGACTCATCACCTCCATCCTTCATGACCAATTAATTCGTTTTGGATTTCTCCCTAGGTTAATATCCCAACAAGAGAAATTCGCTCATAGGACCACCATCCCAGGCATTACCTCAATTTTCGATTCCGATGAACAGAGCCATGTCTGCTTCTTCTAAATCAAGCCTCTGTTCTTTGTTTAGAAGTGATGCGCTTCACAAAGACCCTAGGGGGTTTATTGTGAGATGATTTTCACTTCTGTTCAGAGTCTGGTCAACGATTCTGGTCATGAATCAGGGGATGTAGGTGAACTTTTCTTTACCTTTTAGTATTTTTAATTTACTTTGAAATTGTTCAAATTGATCTTGATATAATTTGTACATATATCTTGTGTGGTGTAATTATAGTTTTTTATTGTCTTTTTAGTGAATCGAAATTGTTATGCATTGTGTTAGCATCTTGATTTTAATCATGAGATTTGAGAATATGGTTAATTTTCAATTTCATCTCATTAGGTAAGTTGGAATTGAAACAGGCAGGATGTTACAAAAGCTGCAATGAAGGCTTGTAGGGATGCGATTTCTTCTAATTCAATTCCTGCTTTCCATAGAGGTAATGATTGCCTGAGGTTTTATTATATTAGGTTTTTTCATGATTGCAGTGTCTCGTTCATATTGTGATCTTATTCTATTAAAGACGAATTAGTTATAATATCTTGTTGATTCGGTTGTCTTATCACCTGTTTTTTTATATTCTGTAAATCTTGTTGATTCGGCTTAAAGGCCATTGATTTGGCTTAAAGGCCATTGATTTGTTTGTTTTATATGCATAATTCTCTTATCATGATTGCCATATTATGTTCCTTAAATATTATGTTCCTTAAATGTAAGATTTCAATGCCACTCACTCTTTCTTTGAATAGTCTCAGAGATCATAGTTATTTTTATCATCCTAGGTGGACATAACTTTGGACAAGGAAATATTTACTCTTAGGTGGACATAACTTTGGACAAGGAAATATTTACTCTGGAGCAGCTTCTAGATAAGGATGAAATAATCAGCGTAGGCAACTTTGGACAACAACACCAGGATGTGAAGGTCACTAGGCAACTTGGTGATGTCATCAAAGAATCAGCGTAGATAGCACTCATATGGGTATCTTATCATCATTAGTTTTCATACTCCTAAAATGTCGGTTAAAATCGAATACTACTAATGCGTTCAAATCAAATCTGTATGTTTTATTATTGTGTGGCATCGAGAAAGGATTCACTTGAATACCTTTAAAAGTTAAGAAATTAAGTTTGAATGAACATTAGAAAAGTCATGCATAAATCAAATCAAATGGGTCATTTACGCGCCATGCTTAACGTTTTTAGTATTGTGTTCTAATACCCACAAATTGATAGAAGAATAAGTGTTAAGTGTAAACTTAAACCATCATATCTTGACTACCCATTTTGACCCATTATGTGAAGCTCATATCCACAAACCGTAAAGTTATGAACTTGTTAAACGAGAAACTGAGCGAATAAACAAAATAACTACCAATGGTTCCTGACTAAAAGTTTGAACAAAACATGAATAAAAGGATTGCATCATTCATGATGTATGTTGGTCAAAATATAGAAGATACCTCTTTTTTTTGTTTTACTGGCACTGTGGATCCCTTGAGGAGATTTCAGGTTGTACGATTTTTTTAATAGCTTACCTCAACTTATTTTCTTCATGGCTTCTCTGTATAAGGATTTATTTATTATTTGACATCTTTGATGCTTTATAGGTTTATTCCTCAACTGATACTTTGTTAGATTTGCTTATGTCAAAATATTTCAAGTGCATTGATGTCTGAAGTTGGTTTTTTTTCTTATAGTTATTTATGTGAACATCTGTTTAAGTGACTCAACTTCCTCTTTTTGTGACAACTATTTTACTTACATAAGTCTGGAGAAGCTAAGTCGAGCACTTGGTGCCAACCAGCGCTCTGGTACTCCTGCACATTCATTTTGATGGTTTTATTATAAAGATCACAACAATGTTGTTGATGTATTTTTTCATATTTTTTATCATCGCTGATTTCGGATCTGAGAGTGCAGAATCCGAAAAGGAAAGTCCGCATGAGCCAGGTTGGTGTATGTTGTTTAGTTGTACTCTTTAGTTTCAAAATTTGCATGTGATCATATTCAAAATACTTATAAGTGAATTTAATCTGATGACCTATTGTAGGAACAAGGGTTATGGATTTTTGTTGATTGTCTTATATGTATATGTGGTATGTAGTTAAATGTAATTCTCTTTTGATGAATGATCATGATATGTGGATGATTACGCCACCTTGATTTTTTTAGTAAATGTACCAGAGATTCATGTGTTGTCAAATAAGTGATGATATGTGTCTTAAGTTTGATATTATTGTACTAGGACATGCCAATCTTTGTAACAAAAGCATGCCCATTGAGCTCCACATACTTTATATAAGCTAGAATTTTGGCTTACTGTTCGTTTTTTCATAACATGTCAAGGATAACTACCTATTCAACATGTGTTAGATGTTCTATATAGGTCTATAATTTTTCTATATTGCCATGTTATTTTTTACATAGTTATGAAGCTAAGGTCCTGTTTCTTGCTTTCACAAATCTAAAGGTCCTATTTCCCACCACGCAGCGTGCGCCAGAAAACATAAGTACCCGCGGCAACGTACGGGTATTTTCACTAGTTAAAAATAAAAACAAAGCATCATTCGCATTTATTCTCTAAGAACACAACCATTATACTCTAAAGTTTTAAACACTCCATGCAAAATTTCTGAGCCAAATATACATCATCAAATTCAGATTTCATTTACTCTACACCTCTCTAATTCGCTTGTGGGACAAAGAGCATCATTAAAATCTTGGAATTTTCTTCTACTTATTATCTTTTTCATTCCCATACCAAAGTAGGTAAATCTAAAAGCTATTTTATTTAATTTCGTAGAGTTCTATAAAAATCTCTCTATCCGATATTGTGATAGAGTGTCATATCTATATAAAGCTTATTTCTTGTTTACTAGAATTCTTAGTTTTAAAATTTGGAGTTTTTGTTATACGAACGGTGTTTGATTAAAATTGGATCTAGAATATTACTTGTCATCATATTACTTAAGTTTGTAATTTTTATAAATTTTTGGATGTCAAATATATATTTTTGGAATGTTGATTTCATCATGTGTTATAGAGTAAAATATAAAAATTGGTTTTCATTAAAATATAAAAAAACTCATGAATTGGTTTTATAAATTTTTATAACATAAATAGATTGTAAAATGTATGATGGATTACATGATCTATGGAATGGTTATTGATAAAATTTATGTTTAAACATAATCATAAGAAAGAAGTGATTTTAGGAAAAAATATGTATTAATATATATTGAAGTTGGATTTTTATTAAAAAAGACATGTAATATGTAACACTATAAAATGTGTATTTTTTTTTCTTGTGTTGATATTTTAAGTTTCATAATTAGTAATCTATGTGTAAAATGTATCTTTTGAATAAAGTTACATATATGTGTTGAAATTGGACTTAATATATACTTTTAGTGACTAACGATCTTATTTTATACTCTTAGTGACTAATGGGATTAATATATTTTTAGTGGCTAATGAGATTAATATATATATTTTATGGTAATATATTTTTAGTGGCTAATGAGATAATATATATATATATTTTATGGTTAATAGGATTACTAGGTCACATAAATTATTTAGTCACATTTAATTATTAAATAGTTGATGTTCGTCTAGATTGGTAATTTTATTTAGACAAAAGCCCTAAGTATAGGATGTGTTTATTTTGTTTTATATAGTTTTAGTGTTGGTTATTTAGTATTTTGGTGTCGTATTTCTTTGGGGTGATTTTCGTCTTTTGGATCTTTCATCGTATACTTGTGCGGTTTTTGCTAAGGATTAACGGAACGCAAACAATGAGTAGATCTTTACTTTCCCCCTTTTTGTCACTTAATCTTTTTAGTATGTATCATGTGTATTTGTATCCTAATGTTTCCTTGTTTCTTAATATCAGCATGCAAATCAAAGTATCGTTATGTGTTTCATTACTTGTATCTTATGTTTCATAAATTGTTTCATATACATGTATCTATGTGTTTACTCGCTTTATGTCATATAGTTTCGTGTGGATCCACTTAGTTGAACGGTTCCCTATAGCCATGGGTTGAACTTGGTATTGCTATATTGTTTCGTAGATTCGCTCTTCGAGACTTGAATCTCATATTGTTTCGTATCCATTGTTTTGTATATCTTGTTTCGTTATTAAATGTGATTATGGTGAATTGTTGGAAGTTGTGATAAATTGTTGGAAGTTCTGGTGATTTGTGGAATATGTAATTGTTGAATTAACGTTGATGACATATCTACACTTAGAATTGCATGTTACTTATTTATAAAAAAAATAATAAACTAAACTATTTTACTTTTTTTATGTAAAAAATTAATAAACTAAACTATTTTACTTTCTTAAAACCAATAACTATTCATCAACTTATCATTGACCCAAAAGCTTTTTACGTGTGATACAGGTACACAAGTTTGAGGATTCGAAGTTAAGACACATAGGATGTGCCTTAGTAATAAAACGGATTAATGTTATGGATTATATCTTTTGGATTATTTATTTGGATTTTTGTTGGATATTTATATGATCAATTATGACATTTTCAATATGGTTGCTTTGTATATATAAACCTGTAATAGTGTCAAAAGCTATGAGCAATCAATCATGCACCGTACCAAATCCGCTACAGGTCGGGTGTGACATCGTGGACAAGAAATTTATTTGGAAGGTGTTGGTCCAGAACAACAGAAGTTGGATTGAATTCAAGCCAGGCCAAGCCCACACTCTATAACAACTTTACGGGCCTTCTTAGGGCTCAATATTATTATCGATGATATGTAACGAATTATGCCCACTTAGCTACTTCGTTAACCAATCTTCTTAAGGATAAAACCTTTGTTTGGAACGATAAGGAAAAGATAGCCTTCGGTACCCTCAAAGCTACAATGGAATACTTAGTTACGCTTGCCTTACCCGACTTCCAGCAGCCCTTTGTTGTTTCCACTAGTGCATCCAGTGTGGCAATTGGTGTTGTCCTATCCCATCATGATCTACTAATCTCTTTTTTTAGCAAGAAGATGCGTACCACTATGCAAAACCAATCTATAGATATTCGGGAACTGTGCATTATAACCAAAGCAATCAAAATGTGGCGCCAATAATTGCTCGGTCGTAAATTTCACGTCTTCACAAACCACTACAACTTCAGACACATTCTCACCCAAGCAGTTCAAACACCATACCAACACAAATGGGTTACTAAGTTAATGGGTTATGACTTCGAACTACACTACAAGCCGGGTAAAGTTAACACTGTTGCCGACTCCCTATGTCGTTACAACAACGTTCTCTTTGCCATCACGGGTCCTAAAGCACAATGGTTAGACGGACTAAAGACCTACTACACCGACTCCAAAGAAGGAAAAAAATTTACTACACAACTACACATTGACTTGACTAAACAACCCCATTATTTTTAAAAATTGCCTTATGATACAAACTCAGACATATTTTTGTTCCGGTTATTCACAACATGCGACAAACTATCCTTTAAGAATTCCATGACACTCCTCTTGTTGGACATTCAGGCATCAACGCGACCAAACACCGCATTGCAGTTGCCTTCTACTAGCCGGGTTTGAAACCGAGGTCACAAACTTTGTTAAAACATGCTCTATTTGCAAAGCAATCAAATACCCAACGCATAAACCATACAGTTTGTTACAACCTTTATCCACCCCGACGAACACTTAGGAAGACTTAGGGATGAGCATTTGGTACTGGGTACCAGTACTGAATTCCCCGTACCGAATTTTTCCAGTACCGGTACCCATTTTTTTGTCATTTTCGGTATCGGTACTTTCGGTATCGGTACCGTTTCTGTACGGTACCAGTAAAATACCAAATTTTACCTTTAAATACTTGTACCATACCGAATATTTTGGTACCGGTACCGGTACTTAGTTTTGGCGAATTTCAGTATCGGTATTTTTGGTACCGGTTCGGTACGGTACCGGTACCACGCTCATCCCTAGGAAGACTTGACTATGGATTTTATCACGGATTTGCCACCATTGTATGGTAAGAGGAAAATCTAGGTCATTGTAGATCGCTTGTCAAAATTTGCTCATTTTATATGTCTGGCGGCTATGTTCACAACAGCTTCTTTGGCCACCACTTTCTTACGAGACGTCTATGTTTTACACGGGCTTCCCAAGTCAATAAATTCAGATCGTGACCCTATATGTGTTAGCAAATTCGGGCGAGAATTATTAAAGCAACTTCACACTAAACTTCTACACTCCACAGCCTACCACCCGCAAACAGATGGCCAAACAGAAGTCATGAACCGGTGCTTAGAGTCTTACCTACGAGCCTATGTGCACAACAAACTGAAAACTTGGACTTAGTTTGTTTATCTCGCCGAATTCTAGGACAACACAAGCTATCAGTCATCCTTCAAAATGTCACCCTTCAAAGCGATGCATGGCAGAGATGCAAATGTTATCCACGATTACCAGTCTGACTCATGCACAACGGGTTAAATCAACAAGTCACTCCAGGTACATGCTCAACTAATTGAACTCCTTAAACTATCTTTAGAGAAGGCTCATAATTGAATGATCACCTCTGCAAACAAACACCGACAAGAACGTGAATTTCAGGTTGGAGATTGGGTTTATCTCCGTATGCAAAAATACTGACAAACATGTGTTCAACAACGTTCATACCACAAATTATCTAAACCCTGTTACGGGCCCTTTCAGATTGTTGCTCGAATCGGAAAAGCAGCTTATCGTCTTGAATTTCCAAGTACATCAAAGATACACTCGGTGTTTTACGTTTCATTGCTAAAGATGGGTAACACACCAAAGGAGATCTAAGGGAGCGTTTGGTTCGCGAAATGTTTTGGAATTAGAATTGGAATTTTTATTGGAATTAGAATTTGAAGGAATTGGATTTGGAATTTAAATATTCCAATTGGAATTGGAAATTGTTGGAATTGGAATCTCAATTCCAATTTTTATGTGTTTGGTTGTCAAATGAATTGGAATCCATCACCTGGCACCCACAACCCCCGGTTCGGGTGGAAACGGTACGGGTCAGAACGGTTCACGTCTAAAATGTTCGCGTCGAAACGGTATGGGTCGAACGGCTCACGTCTAAACACTCCGGGTCAAAACGGTTGGCGTAAAAACGGTACGGGTTGAAACGGCACGGGGCAGAATGGTTCGTGTAGAAACGGTTTGGGTTGAAACGATACAGGTCGAACGGTTCACATCTAAACACTTCAGGTCGAAACGATTCACGTCGGAATGGTTCGAGTCGAAACTGTACGGCTCTTCGGTTCGAACGGTTTGGGTTGAATGAAACGGTACGGGTCAAAACGGTTCGGATCAAAATAGGCACAGATCGAAACCATTCGAGTTGAAATTGTACGGGTCTTCAGGCGAAACGGTTTGGGTCGAATGAAACGATACGGGTCAAAATGTTTCGGATCGAATTAGTACAGGTCGAAACGGTTCGGGTCAAAACAGTACGAGTCGAAATGGTGCGAGTCGAAACGGTCTAAGATTCCAATGAATTTACCTTAATTCCTTCACATATAGGAATGATTTTGAATTCCTTTAGTTCAAGGAATTCGAAGGAATTCATGCCAAATTCCAATTCCATTGTCAACCAAATACAAAAAGATTGGAATTGAGATTCTAATTCCATCAAATTCTGTGAACCAAACATCTTAAGAGATGGGATTTAGATTCCAATTACCTTAAATTCCATTGAATTTCTGCTAACCAAATGCACCCTAAGAGTTACCGGAGGATTTCGGCACCGAAATGGACATCATGGAGCTGATTCCAGATATGATAGTTTATTCCCGTATTAGTCCACAACATGAGCAGCAACTATTTGTCAAATGGAAAGGTTTCACATTAGAAGAAGCAACTTGGGAAAGAGCTGCAACTTTTCAGCAAAATTACCCAGGATTCATCAAGGACGATGGTTGTTTTCTAGGGGAGACAATTATACGATCTATAATTCCAGCCCACAAATCACAAGCCCACAGGTTACCAGGCCCAAGCGCAACTAAACCACCACATCGTCTGAACCTTTAATTCCTGCTTACATTAGAATAGTTCAGTATGTTCGTTTTATATATGTAAACCGTATGTATAATATTTCATTCAGAAAACAATCTCATACTTCATCGGTAACTTCCTCCCAGCTTCTCATAGTGTCGTTCACTCACGAACGTGTAACAAAGTACAATGGAATTTTTATTATGGACTGAAGCTACGTGAGAATTTTTATTCTAGATGTTAAATTAGAATTATTCTAAGTTGGTGACAAACTTGTGACAATGGCATGTGCTGCTTTGGTCAGCTCGAAAGCTAATGCAATATGAGTTGAATTCACTGATACAATGAGGTTGATCTTGTTCAATCATATGTGTATAAATGTTGTCATAAGTGATGTTACGGATATGTTGATCAAATGGCAAGAAATGTAGGGGAGGATCCATTTAAGAAACAACCCTATAAGGTTATGTAGATATGGTTCTCATTAACCCATCTAGATTTTATCTAATAACACTTAAATGTGGGGGAGTCTTGCATTTGTTTTTGGCAATAAGGAATTTGTAATCGAATCTAACATTGCAAATAGACGACTAAGTGGAGGACACAAATGTCGTAGTGCATAATGGAGATGTGTTTGCCTTAAATGATAAATATATCATTTTAAGAAAAATATTATAACCATATTCAGGTGGCCATTGAGGTTATAGTCTTAGAAGTTGACAATAGGCAATGTTATCTTTCGAGTTACGAACACGTCATGACAATTGATCTCAACTGCAAAGTTATCTTTAGTGACTTGTCAAAGATAATGTTATGGATCCAACAACCTGAGGGTTTATTAGAGATCAAGTTGTGGAATGAGACTAAAGCCCATGGAAAAAGGGTGTGTGA
This sequence comes from Helianthus tuberosus, assembly GCA_030545235.1. NCBI lineage: Eukaryota > Viridiplantae > Streptophyta > Magnoliopsida > Asterales > Asteraceae > Helianthus > Helianthus tuberosus. Next base: position 17,250 of record JARYGA010011994.1, read on the forward strand.
AGGAAACCTACCTTAGTTGACTGGAGATCCCAAGATCTAAGTTCAATAGGACAACAAATTCATATGCCTAAGGATGGTCACTATGGGGGTATAGCAGATATGCATAAGCTAGTATATATGGTCATATATACCCCCCTAAACGATAAAAGGGTGTTTAAATACGTCCTAGTTCATTCCTATGAAATTTAGTGACAAATTGTGAGGTTAAGCATATTATGTGGTAAATGATTTTGCGTAATCATGGTAACCATGATGCTTTTAATGATTTAAGGAGAATCACCTATGTTAGAGAGAAGTAGGGTCGCTTCGAATGGAATTGGGGGCACAATTCCTAGAGCTCTCGCAGAACCAGGAAAGTGTTCCACGACCATTATTGGACACGACTATGAGGGGATGACCCGACTAAGGAGAGTATTGTATGAAGTGTATTGTCGTCTACCCAAATCGGGGCCTGTTCAAGGACATCGCGTCTACAAACCTCTAGGAGGCTAAGTATGCTTCACAACGGAAAGTTCAAAGGGAACACCTACTTATCCGGCAATACACAACTGTCGAGGTTGCATTGGAAATTTTATGTGTTTTGATCAATCTCCATTCATGTGGGGGATTGTTGGAAATTTTTTTAAATGTGATGAATGCAAATTTAGTGAGATTATTAATATTAAATTCTACATATAGTGACAAACTCTTGAGTAGAGTTATTTATGTCACTTGTTTAATTTTCTATTAGTATAATAAACTTTTCATGTGGTGTATTGATGTCTTTTATGACAATTGATTAGAGATTTTATGGCAAAATTAAGTCTCTAATTATGTTGGACTTTTCATCACCCATCACTCTTGCATACTTAGTAGGATATGTGCCTCTTTTGATGTGGCTAGATACAAAAAAAAAGAGAGACGTATGCATGAAGAGTCCTTGGAGAAGAAGTACATGATGACCCATATGTTGGGAACATATAGAGATAAGTTTCTCTACACGATTCAACTACATTTCTATTCTTAGTTACCAAATGTTCTAACACTATGATTTTTCCCAGTGTAACCTCGGGCGCGTGGCCTTCTTCGGCAGTACAGACTGCTTCGGCTGTTGTACCCTGGGAGACAGACGCGTCGTCTTTAGTAGAGGCGCGAAATCTGTTTGAAGGGAAGCGTAATGAACACGTGCCTCAGCCACAACCGTCAACATTTGTTTGTTCTTTTTGTAGGAAATTAATGTACAAGAAGACGTGGTTCAAGACCTCGTTGAAGCATACACAAAGGTTTGAAAACACATCAGACTATACAAGAAGACGTGGTTAAAGCTCTTATTGAAGACCATAGTTTGAATCAATTTAAATACATATGTTGTATTATACGTTATATTCGTAAGGATTTGTACACGGTACATGTACTATAATTTCCCAAATATGTAAAGAGGATATCTTTACTATTTTTTATATTTATCTATATAATTTTTATTATTATCGTGACCCATGGCCTACATTCTTGCGAACCAAATGCCCCTAAGTATTGGAGTAGCTGTGTATATAAATAAAGTGTATTTTTCAAAATATAAAAAATGTGAATCAATGCAAAAAAAAAAAAAAAAACCTAAATGAAAGGAAATTTGAATTGAGGGTCAAAAGTTTTGAATCTTCTTAGGGTGTTCGGAGTGGAGCGGTAAACATGTCGGAAAGCGGTTTTGCCGATCGGCAAACACCGCCGCCAACAGTTTACCGTTGCCGACGAAAGCATGAATCGGGGGTTGGAAGCCGACGCGGGGAAGGTAAGTTTTTTGACCGTTGGGGCTTTTTCAACGGTAATAATACCGTTCAAAATAAAAAAAAAAATATTTTTCTTTTAAACAATTAAATTATAAATACCAAACCATAACCAAATACAAACCAAAATGGCGGATGAACTCCCGTTATGGTTCCAACCCATGAGTAGCGACGATTCATACAATAGTAGCATTCTTTTTTTTTCAAAATATCATCGAAGAAGCCGAACTTCAAGAAACGGGCACGTCTAACCGAAGGAGATATATTGAACGTCAACGTGAGGAGGGGCATGAGACACTCATGGCGGATTATTTTGTCGAAGACCCGAAGTACAACGAAGATATCTTTCGACATAGGTTCCGTATGTCGAAACGTTTGTTTCTAAAAATTGTGGACGACGTGGTAGAGAACGACCCTTGGTTTGAAGAGGCCCCCAATGCGCGAGGTAGGAAGGGGTTTACGCCGTTGCAAAAGGTGACATCGGCTATTAAACAGCTCGCAACTGGTAACACTCCAGACGTGAACGACGAGTACTTGCATATGGCCGAAAGAACTTCCCGCGAGTGCCTAGAATATTTTTGCGACACGGTCTGCAAAATATACGGTCCCGAGTTCTTATGTAGACCGACAAGCCACGACATGGCACTTTTATACCAAGCTCATGAGGAAAAACATCACCTTCCAGGTATGTTCAGTAGCCTTGATTGCACCCATTTTGTTTGGCGATATTTTCCGACAGAGTATCGAGGCCAATATATGCGAGGAGATCACCGATACCCGACTGTTATGCTCGAAGCGGTTGCTTCTTAAGACTTATGGTTTTGGCATGCTTTTGCCGGTCCACCGGGTTCTCAAAACGATATCAATGTGCTACAACAATCTCCGTTATTTTTAACGGAACGAAATGGAACCGCGCCAAAATGTCCATTTTACGTTAACAACCATTTATACAAACGTGGTTATTTGCTCGTGGATGGAATCTACCCTTCGTGGTCCGTGTTTGTGAAGTCGATCCCTTACCCTCACGAAGTAGACCAAAAGAAATTCAAGAGGCAACATGAGGCGGCAAGAAAAGACGTCGAACGGGCTTTTGGTGTTTTGAAGGCGAAATGGGGTGTATTGAGTCGACCGATGCGAGCAAGATCCGTTAAAAAAATTAGGAGTGTCGTGTACACGTGTATTATTTTACACAACATGATTTTGAAAGATGAAGGAAATGCGATAGCACCGGTGCACATTCGGGATCCTCCGGTCGAGCCCGCTCTAGACGATACGGTGTTGGGCGAGTTGATGGATGAAGACACGCATTGGAGACTAAAACACGATCTCATAGATCATCTCGCAAGTCGATATTTACCCCACCTTTTGGTCGATTCCGACGAAGACTAGTTTAATTTATTTCAAGTTAATGTAATTTTATTGTTTTTTAATTTAGTGTAATTTTGATGTTTTTAATTTAATTTATGAAAGTTTATTGTTTTTTAATTTAATGTATTTATTCTACATTTATTAATATTAAATAAAATAGTGTACAAAAAAATAATAATAAAAAAAGTTTACCACTTCAGCAAGTGTTTAAACCATTGCCAACACTTTTCAGCAAAGTTTAAACACTTTTGACTGATTGATATGGCGCGCTCTGATTGGTTGGTTTTTTGGTTTGCCACTCCAAAGTGTTTAACCGCTCCTAACACCCTTAAGACTAAGGAGTTACAAGCTATATTTAATATTTTTAGACTGAGGGTTAACAAGATAAATGCACGTGAAAAAGGAGCTTTATATTTTTCAAGAACGACTAATATAATGCCTTCCAAATTTGCAAGTTTTGATTGATTAGTGGTAATTCCTGATACAACATGAAAAACAACGTGTTAACATTTAAATTTTGGCTTCCTATATCTAATCCATTTAATAAACATATTGCATTCAAGTTGATATATCTAATTCATTTAACTAAACAGATTGTAGATCATGTTTGGGTTGATAACTCGTTTAGACGTTTAGTTAAGGGGTTGTTAACACTTTTACAATTAGACAATATCACAAAATTATGTGTTATAAGGTTCACATACTAAGATGTTTACAAACCATATAACCCATTTATTTCAACCGACCAACTTGTTTACAATTTGATTAGAGTCTATATACAACCCGTAAATCCGTTTGACTTATTTAGATAAATAGGTTACATTCATTATCATTTAACCATTTAACCCATTTATTTCAACCATTTAACCCATTTATTTTAACCGACCAACTCGTTTACAATAATGCGTGCTTCAGGGATATTAGGGTGGTATACGATGCTAGTCAAATATGTTGACCTTATAATGTTTCCTCCATAACATAATTGTTTAATTATGTAAGGTAAAAAGTATAATTGTTAGAAACATAATGGATAATTTATGTAAACCAATATGTTAACAACTTACTTGAGTTCAAATTAAACAACTGTACACGTGTCGCATATATAACAGGCTTCTTTTCAATATTCAATCGAGTAGATATGTACCCATGTATTTTCATGTCATACAACTCCATTTCTATCATATTCCACTACAAAGTAAAATTTAAGTGATACTATACGTAATAATTCAATATAATAAAAATGTATTAAAAAATTATACGAAAACAACTGTTGTTTATGTTAAAGAAATGTTAACTTACGTAAAATTCTATAGAAATAATCTAAATTAATGTTTTTCAGCTACTCTTTCGCCCCATATTATTCTTCCAACTACATCTATAAGGAAACTATATATTTTGATTAACAATTTGGGTTTCAATTTTGAATATTTATTTAGACACATTGTTTAATTAGTGTGTAATCGATTATATAGGAATAAAAGAAAATATAATTATGAAATTGATTAAAAAAAATCTGGCTACAATCTAAATTTTCAAAGATACAAATGAATTATACCATAAATAAAAAAGATTATATAGGGAAAAGTTGTAAACAAAAATTAAAAAAAAATAAATTATTGTAATTGTAAACGAAAATTAAAAAAAGTTATTGTAAAAATTGAAGACTTTTAAATTTGAAAAAAAATAAATATGCAATTACATTCTTAAAATAATGCCCGTTATTTTCTCATCAAAAGCTAAATCTAGAGGCACTAAACATGATACGTGTCCCACACTTATTTTCATTTATTATATATAATAATAGAAATAGATTTGCCAAATAATGTTACTTGATCTCATCCAAAAATTATGATTAAAATATTTTTTTTTTTGTTAAAATTTAACATTTTAAGGGTATTGTATTATAAAAGAGTAGAAAGTATGTCAGCTTTTTTATACATAAAAAGTTGTTATGGGAATTTTATAAAACCGATTTTTTATAAAGGGAATTGTATTAAATAAAAAAGAAAGTACAATGGTTTTTATGTAAAAAAAAGTGGAGGAACTTTATTAAAAGAAAAACAGAAAATATATTTGTTTTTTATGGTATTTGTTCTCTTAAAACCCAACACATCCACCATTAATTGAAAATTTGATCCCTAACAATACACAACAAACAAACGACAGAATCCGACCACCACAGACCATTAGCAAGTTTTTGTTTGTTCTTATTACATGAGCGGTACGGATTTAATTACATTTGTGATACTTGCAATTTTGTTATAAATGATACTTTTATACCAAATTGTCTTCATGATACATTTGTGATACTTTTATACGGAGTTAATTGCCAAAATCGTCTATGAGCTTTGGGTACATTTGTCATTTTCGTCTAAAATGATACTTTTATACCAAATTGTCCCCAACGTTTGTAACTTTTTGCCATATTCATCCAAACCACTAACTTAGTTTATTTTTTCTGTTAAGTTGAGTATATTTGGATGAAACTGGCAAAATATAAAACCACATGGACGATTTTGGCAATTTACTTAAACCCTTTTTAATTTATTTTATTTAATTAATTTTGTTACGTATATAATAAAAAAAAGTATACATGGAGTTTTTAGAAAAAAAATTAATAGTTTTGTCACATAATTTTTAGAAATTTTCATTCAAATCACTAACTCAGTTTATTTTTACTGTTAAGGTGAATGATGTTTTAAATTTTATAAATTAAGACAGAAATTAATTTACAGCTTCTTTATATAAATCAGTTTTATAAAGAGAAAACGTCATTGGTGTGCAACACATAACAATCGATTACAATTTTTAGTATTTATCCCTTGTAGAGATAGAGAAAAATTGTAAAATGTTACATATTTTTTAAATGTGTTGAGCGTCTAGGAAATATTTTGGTAGAAATAAAATATTTATTTAATTAAGATTATGAGGGTAACTAACTAATACTTATTCTAAGTGGCTTGAGTCAAGAAACTTTTGGTTCATAGCATTATAATTATAATTTGGTGGGTAATTCTAAGTTAGTGGTTTGGATGAAAATGGAAAAAAGTTACAAACGTTGGGAGCAATTTGGTACAAAAGTGTCATTTTGGACGATAATGGCAAACTTGCCCAAACCTCAAGGACGATTTTGGCAATTAACTCTAACTAGAATTTTGACCAGTGCCGCGCGTTGCAGCGGCAACGTCGCGTTTGTTACTTCGTTACATGCGTAACGATGATGGCATTAACGTGTAGTGCGCGCACGTAACGCTACACGTTTTTTTTATGTTATTACACCCGTTACGTTCGTGACATTATTGTCACTGGACGTAGATAAAAAAGAGTACGTCTCGGACGTTGTAGTGTAAAGTCGTAAAAGTAATTTAGACATTAACATAATTAGGCATAGATAAACAAATGTATAATAAACTATCCATGTTGCGGTGTAAAGTCGTGAAAGTAATTTAAACAAAAGGTGTCAAGTTATTGAGTAGAAAAGTTGGAGGGAACGTCATTAGACATAGATAAAAAATGGTATGTCTCGGACGTTGTGGTGTAAAGTCCTAAAAATAATTTAGACATTAACATAGCAAGACATAGATTAAAAATGTATAATAATGTGTCGCATGTTGCGGTGTAAAGTCTTAAAAAGTAATTTAAACAAAATGAGGTGTCAAGTTATTAAGTAGAAAATGTTAAGAGGGTCAAAGTTGTCAATTACTGAAAGTTAGAAGTGATTGTATAGCTTACTTAAAGATAAAGTGTTAATAATATTTCAAAAAGTGGAAAAACTTAAAAGTGTAAGGGCCTTTTTTGTTGGTTCAAAACTTTGAAGATGAGAAATAAAAAAAGTCAAAAACTTGAGGGACAAAAGAGAAAGACCTTTCTCTTTAATAGTATATGAATTTTATATGGGAAAACGCCACATAAATGTAATTAACTTTGTCAATTTTTCCAATTAAGTCATCCAAACTTATTTTGTCCATCTATAATAACTAAACTTTAATTTATTGTTTCAATAGTGTGTAATTACCAGGTAATCAGGTCATATTTTTTTCTCTTATTTTTTATTTTCTTTTTAAATATCTAGAAATTATAATATAGAATAATAATAATAACAATAAATCAGATTATAATAATACTGTAAAAATAAATTAAATAGAATGAAAGTGTAATGTTTTTCGTTTACGTATGACATGAAATGAGACTTGACCTTGAAGACACCCACACACACAACCGCTGCAACTCCAGCCTCTTGCCGCCGCCCCTAAGTCGCCGGCTGGAAGCCACCCACAAGCAACCAAACGCCGTCCGACAACACGCCTGCAGCTGCAGCACCCATCTCAACCCTTTGTCACTTCTCTCTCTATCTTACTATCTACTCTGTTTCTTTCGAAGTTCCGGTAAGAACGGAGATTCTCCGAAGAACAGAGGGTACACCGTAACCCGTAGTCGAACGCCTTCAGTCTACATCTCCATCATGTACCATCTTCGTCGACCACCAGTAACACCACAGAAACCTATACTCGTCGTTCTGCGATTTCCGGCAACATTCATTTTCCAGATTTGTTCAATTCCGCAACTGAAGTGCTAAATGATACGCTATAACTTACTTATGCATTTTGTTTATGTTTATAAGCATTTAAGAGAGTTTAATTGGTTGAATCAAAAGCATGTCTACGCAAGTTTTGGCCATTTGAGTATTGTTAGAATAGGAAATGAAGAAGAGGAAATGGATGAATCTTAAGCATTTAAAATTACAAATATGATTTATTTATTTTGGCTCATTAAAGATTTAAAAAAAATCAATGAAACCTGAAAATTTCTTATTGGTAACCTGATAACCTGATAATTACATAGTATCGGAACATTAAATAAAACTGCAATGACTTTAAAGAGACAAAAAATGTTTTAGTGACTTAATTGGAACAACTAATAAACTTGATTACATTTTTATAAAGTTACCCCATTTTATATCTAACAAGTAGGAATGGCAATGGGCCGGTTTTGGGCCGGGTATTGGTAATCCCAGGCCCGTACCCGGTTGTAATTCTTTGTCACATACCCGGTCCGTTACCCGTCGGGTATTTGTCGGGTAATTACCGGTCGGGTATCGGGCGTACCCGCGGGTATCGGGCGTACCCGCGGGTATCGGGCGTACCCGCGGGTATCGGGCGTACCCGCGGGTATCGGGCGTACCCGCGGGTATCGGGCGTACCCGCGGGTATCGGGCGTACCCGCGGGTATCGGGCGTACCCGCGGGTATCGAGTATACCCGTTAATTTCTTAAAAATACCCGTTGGGACAAATGTGCAATTTTTACTTTGATGTTTATATAGTT
>JARYGA010011995.1:0-50742 GCA_030545235.1 Helianthus tuberosus
AAATGCAGAATAAAATGTGAATGCTCTAACAATACAATACATGAAGTCTGTCTTTAAATTTCAACTGTTGGAACATCATTGACTCTTTATTTTGGTCATATGTTATGTATTTTTTATCATCAATACCTAATAGGCATTATGCCCAAACCGTAAAACCAAAATAGAGTTAGATCGTTAGTAACAATTTGGTTTAAATTTTTAACGTTTCAGTTCTAGCTTACACCTATAAAAAACAATTACTAACGTTTTGGCTCACATAATAACGTATACCTTAAAACTATTAAAACCGTACCGTAAACACCCATACACTTAACCAGACCATTTGTACGGAAACTTATAGTGTACCTTAGAGACTAAGGTGGCAAATGACCGTGAAAGAAGTTCCCATAGGATCGAGTTGCCCCTATCAACATGGCTTCGATCTCTCCTTCCTAACAAAATAAGCACCATCCGACCTCCAGACAACAGTTCTTTTGACCTTGATTGTAGAAACAACGTAAAATCTTCTTGGAATTGACCGAAATACGCTTTTGAGACTTCTGGCGAGCTCGATTTGGAGATGTAAAATTTACCTTTGTTAATCGATCTACCTTCCTTGTCATAAAGCCCCGGAGGAATCTAAACGAGCAAATACATTTGTCATATATAAAAGTTGTTGCTTTTAACTAACTAGTTAGTTAGAATATAAATGCATAGACAACAATGACAGAATCATAACTTTCAGTCAGGGTCATCATAAAATTCGTTTCCGACTGGTAATAACTAGAGGGGTAGAACTCATTTTTTTTTATTAAAAAACTCAATTTTATATTCAAAATTCCTACAAATATCTGTGACCAGATGTCAACGGACCCCTGTTGACCCCCACTAGTTCCACCTTTGATAGACAGTTTAACACTTACCCTAGAGAGCCAATGCAAACCGTAAGACGAGTAAATTCCTACTCACGTTCTTATTTTAAGAAGTCAATTTTTTTGTTCAAAATTCCTATAAATTTTAATGAGCAGAGGTCAACGGACCATCTTGACACCACATGTTCCATTCCTTCTAGACAATACAACACTTTAGAGAGCCAATACAAACTATAAGATGCGTAAATGGGTCCTACTCATGTTTTTATTTTAAAAAGTCAAAATTTATATTCAAAATTCCTACAAATTTTGGCGAGCAGGGTCTACGGACCCTCTTGACCCCCGCGGGTTCCATTCCTGATAGAAAATACAACACTTACCCTAGAGAGCCAATGCAAACTGTAAGATGAGTAGATGAAGTGAAGACATTTGTCCGGAAACAATCTACCATAAAAACTGCCCGGATAACCTGCGATGAAGACACTTGATTCGCGCTTTTGGCACCGATCCATGTTCAACTGCTTGTAAAAGTCAGGCAGGATCTTGAAGACGGCATTGAAGTCATTGGTGGGAAGATCGTTAAGGTAGATACGATACTCGGGTGGTGGGATGTTTGAGGTGGTTTTGTCGATGGCTTCGACCATTTCTCTGATGGTTGATAAGGTGTTTTGGCCACAAGAACAGCCAAGATCGGCTATGCCTAAGCTTTCTGGTGTTGTAGAGACGTAGGTTTCCTCAAGGCTTTTGAGTGTTATGTGTTTCACCATATCTGAACCTTTTTTCTACACACAAATATATAGCATAAGTGTTATATGTTTATAATATGTCTTCCTACTTTGTATCTATATCATTGTTGACGTTAATTTGTAAGAAAATTAACAAAATAACTTCTAATGTAAATTAGTTTATAACTTTAGTCTGATGAAAAAAAAAAAAAACCACACACACACAAATTTATAAGTTTCATTAATTGTAAACATTAATTGTTTTGTGACTCTAGTTAATTAATTGAAATAGAGAGTTAAATTTTTGGGTGACAAAATTTCTGGTACATTATAAGATTAAAGAAAAAAAGGTATATTGGCATTTGGCAACGCCAAGAATCCTCAAAAAAATTTAGGCCGGGAAGAGTAAGAAAACGAGTTTAAACATTAATTGGGTTTTATTTTAAACGATTAGACAAATTATAATTATAAACTGATTTAAACTTTACTAATAGGAATTGATGAATAAAAGAGTAACAAGCTTACTTTAAAACAAGTTTTCGTGTTTATTGTGCTTAAAATTAAAAAAAAAATGTTAATGGGCTCAAAGAAATTCGGACCCCACGGGGAGATCAGTCTCTTGGTCGTCACCCACCCTGCCCCCTTAGGGGCGGGCCATGTAAATTGGGATAATTGGCTTGGTTTAAGACTTTAAGTAGTGAGAATTTAACCCGGAACCTATATGATAAACTTGTCGTTTCATCTGACAAACCGATTCCATCATGTTGAACTGTTTTCTTTGTTTAAATCTTGCCTTGTATTATTTTTTTTCTTTTTTTACACTTAATTTTGATCTTACATTACTTTTTTGTTGAGCTATGAATATTAATGACACTAGTCATACAACCTAGCCGATAAAAATATTATTACGGCTAATCCATTTATTAATAACTATATGTAAGTGTTAAAGAGTCAACTCCAACTTTTTCAACATGATTAAGGGGTGTTTGGCGTTGCGTTTTCAAAATAGATTTTGGGTTTTCAAAACTGCGTTTTGAAAAAGCATGTAGGTACATGCTTTTCCAAAACTGCGTGTTAGAGACAGATAATCACTTTTTTATCCAAACACTTTTTTAGATTATTTATGTTTTACAAACGCAATAATTAGATAATCACTTCAAAACGTAATTCCAAACACCCTCTAAGTAGGGTTTCTGAATCTATCACAGTCAATACAAAATTATAAATTTACAAGTTGACATACAAAAAAAGGTTGGTGAACAGTGAACACCTTATACCTCCATCACACCACTATAATAATTTTAGTGATATTCAACGAAGTGGCCTTCTTTTCTGTTTAACAACAACCCGTACTCAGCAAAAACGTCATTTCAACTGTCGTTTATTGAAAATTTAACGACTCTTAAACTTATCATCTTGAGCTTATGAGCCTTTGTAATATTGTTCAAGGGGTGTTACAGATTAAAACATCATTATGTAAACATACAATCTATTTTGACAGACAACACTTAAATATTACAAAGTGATTAATAATCTTTGCATTGATTAATGTTATAGATTAGATTAGATGTTATGTTAGGTATGTGTTACCTGAAGATATGAATTCTGGGCATAGCTATGTTCACCAAGCCCACCATTCATGTGGAAAACTTTCTCAACATCCATTATTGCTCAATAGCTAGTAATGGTTGTGATATTTGAGTTTGAGTGTGAGATCTACTTACCACTTATCCCCTCTTTATACTTGCTCCAGATATGCTTGATGGCCTAACTCATCTCCAAAACAGCACATCCCAAAAGTTTCGGAATAAAAAAACAATCAAATCCTTTTTATTTTATTATATATATATATTTAGAGGCCAATTAACGTACAATATGGATTAACGTACATCACATACGACAAATAATTACGCAAGTTCATTTGAAAATCACGCACATTATAAACTAAAAAACCCAAATCACGCATGTTGAAAAACATTAATCACGCACGTTATACACATAATCACGCACGTTGTCGTACGTGATGTACGTTAAGCCGTATTGTATTTTACACTTTTCCTATATATATATGTATTTATATAGGAGTGTGCTTGTTTCAGAACCAGTCTTATCTTAGAACTACGCGAACCACATGATGAAGTTGTAAACAATGCATGAATAGATAGGCAAAGAAGTCGAAGAGAGAAAGTGTCTCGGTTACATAATTGTTTTAGGCTCACACTATCTGCACACCTTGGTTGGCTATCTGCACACTTAGGGTTTACCTACGCAGCGATAGACCTATACGCAGCGTATAGACCTATACGCAGGCACGCAGCGTATAGGGTTACCTCTATACGCTGCGTCTAGAGCTATACTCAGCGTATATAAACCCTTGTTTTCTGTGCAATTATTGTTGATAAGGCTCTGAAATCCATGGTTTATATACGCTGAGTATAGTTCTATGCGCAGCGTATAGAGGTAACCCTATACGCTGCGTATAGGTCTATACGCAACGTAGGTAAACTCTGATTCAACTAGGATTTGGTGTGCATATAGACACATTGGCGTGCCAATAGGTACACCCTTCTTTTATATGTTACATTCAAAGCAGTGCGTCCGGACTAAATTATAAACATATTAATAGTTTGAAATAACCATCTCTGTATATGCATGGTAGTATTTGATGCGTGTTGAAAAGAAACTAATATAATTCAAATCAAGATTCCAAATGTCTCCTCACATGTCATATTCATCTGTATGGAAATTGTACATTTTCTTGGATGACACTGTTATGTTTACAAAAATGGTCAGCCAAATTGATAAGCAAATTGGTTTGGACCACCATCTTTAATATAAGGACAAGTTGAAGTAGAAACTAGTCATGAACGAACTATATATGCTATTTTTAAGTCTGTCGATTCAATTATCCATGTCCTCATTCTTTTCCTGTTACTTTTTCTAACACTTTTTTAATGAATTAATCTAATTATGTGATGACATTTATATAATTTTAGTTTTTTTTTGAATGGCTAACGTTGCACACCATAGGGATTGAACTCCTGACCTCTCCTATCCTAAGCTCTATCTAAACTCACCAACACCACTGAGCTTATTTCAAGATAACCAACTACTATTGAAGCATTTATGTAAAAAAAAAGTAAGTTGGGTGAACAAAAACCGAAATCAACAATACAGGAATGGTAATTTTTATACGACACGATGTAAACTCGAGTTACTAGATGTAACTCCGACACAACTCTATTAAATTGGGTTAGAAACTGTTGGGATTAATCTTGATTTGTTTGTTTTTTGTTTAATGTTTATCTAGTTGGTTAAAGTTAAAAAAAATTATGAATAATGTGTGTTTGAGTTATTATTTAATTAGATCTCGTGGTCAAGTTGTGATAGGTTTGTTAGCTTGGTGATTACTTTATGTTTAGTATAAATAGGGTTTAGAGTTAACTTCCATTGTTGGATCATGTGAACCCCGCCAAAAGAACAGATGATAGAAAGCCAAAATAATCTGCAATCATTTGATCATTAATAATAGTGCTTTAAAGATCATACTCCTCCTAATGACAAAGGCATCAACATTGCTGCAACTAAAGGTCTGCTAAAAGCTAAAGTCTGCTTATTCAAAAGTCTGCCAAAGTGAACCACTGATGAAGACAAAGTCTGCTGATAAGCAAATGTCTGATCACCCTCTGTTTGAAGAAGACAAAGTCTGATAAAGAAAGGTCTGCTGAGGCTCAACAGATGATAAGACTCAACAGATGATGAATCAACAGATGCAGTATATCAGAGTTTTCAATATAACAATATTTAAGTATTAGCAGATGTTAGAGGTTGTTAGAAGTTGTTATATGTCATTGTCTAGGTGACGTCAGCTTAGATTACTCAGAGGTTTGGATTGTACTATAAATAGAACAGTGCATGTACTGTTCTATTATCACTTCACCTTGACATTTTGTTCGAGCAAATCAGAGTGATCTTAGGCTAAGGGGGAGTTTGTAATTCATGCATACGTGAACTATTGTATCTTACAATCTTTCTATTAAAGTATCATGATGAAAGCAAATCTTCCATTGTTTGTGATTTAAAGTTTATTATCATTCCGCTGCATTATTTCCATTTTTGTTATCTTCTAACATCATTCATCTTAAACATTCACAAACAATTCAAACTCGGATCCTAACAATTGGTATCAGAGCCTTGGTCAATCAAATTCGATTTAACAATCAATTTGATATAAAAGATAAGCTCATTTCACTGATATCGTTTGTTCGTAGGAATTGAAAACACAGAGTAAAAAGTTCATTCACGTTCAAAGTAGTTTAAACAAAAACTTTGTAAAACAATCAAAATGTCTCAAAACACACAAGATCCGCATAACATTAGTACCCTGTATAAACCACCGATGCTTGTCAGATCGGAGTATAATATTTGGCAATGTCAGATGGGTCATGTACTTGCATAGCAAAACACCGGTTGCTGGAAATTGGTTATCTTCAGACCACATGTTTTGATGGTGCCGAGTGTAGAAGATCCCAAGGTCCAAGTACCTAAGAAACCTAAAAATTACTCCAAGCAGGATTTTCAGAAGATTGAGTTAGATGCCAAAGCATTTAGCATCTTTGCTACGACACTACCCAGTGATATCTATGCTGGCCTGTTACACTGTACCGGTGCTAAGGAGTTATGGGATGCACTAAAAGAGCAATTCGGTGGTACAGAAGAGGTCATTGAGAACAATAGAGAGGTTTTGAACCAACAATATGAAATGTTTTGTCATGTCAAAGGAGAGTCATTAACCTAACAGTTTGAAAGGTTTGGTTGTCTGATTAGTGAGTTAAAACTGGTAAAAGTTGAGTATGCTAATTCAAATTTGAATAGTAGTTTTCTTAGATCACTACCAGAAAAATGGGACACTATAGCCTTTGTTACTAGAAATTCTATTGGTTTTAAGGAGATGAGTTTGACTCAGCTTCATGGTAGACTCCTCACTTATGAGAGAGAGCTTAACTAGAAAAAGAAGCTACAGGAGTCAAAAAGTGGCTATGACTATGCTTTTGGTAGCACAACACTTTTTGGTCAGGAAGAAACATATGATGGTGGTAAGGATTAGAGTTATGATCATTTTATTGGCATAACATTTGGTGGAGCATTCAACTCTGATTCTTACTCACCCAACTATGCTTTCACAGCAAATGGGGAAAACCAGGTTTCTGACAACTTGTCCTTTGAATTAAATGACCTTCAACATTTTGACCCCATAGATTTGGAAGAAATGGACATTCTACATCAACTTGCTTTGTTGACTGTGAGATCAAGAAAGTTTTACAAGAGAACTGGTAGGAAGTTTCTAGGGTTGCATGAGAATTTAAAAGTTGGGTTGGATAAATCAAAGATAAAGTGTTATAAGTGTAATAGGCTTGGTCACTTTGCTAGAGAATGTAGGAGCTAAAGCAGTGGTCCTATAGTTACACACCCAAGTCCAAGACCTCAAAACACCTAAAACACTGTCCATTGTTCCCAATATACCCCTGCACCTCACATGCAAAGCACTGCTCACTTTGCAGACCATGTAAACACTGTTCCTGTCAAGTATGTACAAGCCACTATTCCTCAAATCCAATATGTTCAAGCCCCAGCACCTCAGGTCCAAGTGTAACCTGCACCACAAGCTGCACAAACATCTGCTCAGGCAGAGACCAATCAACAGAGCTTCTTTACACAAGGCTTTGTTGACTGGAGCAGCTTATGTAACACCCCAAAAACGGGTTTGGTAATCAAACCATGATAATACTAAAAGACGGGTAAAGTACCGTAGGTGGTAAAAATTAAACCGTAAAACAAAATAACTAGGAATATGTCACACCCCCAAAATCCACCATGCGGAGTATCACCGCTTGGAGGCATGACATGACCAGGATCGAGCCACCAATCATATTGAACAACATAATTAAGTAGATCAAACCAACCACAATACAATTGGTGACCAAAAAGTAAGTTAACCAAGTTCACTTAAATCAGCGGAAGCATAGGACGTTAAGCCAAAACATAAGTTCGTAGTTCATAAGTTTTAAAGACTCAAAACATAAGTTTCATAAGTTCATAAGGTTTATTTAATAAGTACGGGACATAACAGTTCGCATCCCACAACGACCACCTCCATGTGCAAGCCCCATGGCATCTAGCGACCTGCAAAGCATGTAACAACGTGTCACACCCCCAAAATCCACACGCGGAGTATCACCGCTTGGAGGCGTGACTGACCAGGATCAAGCCACCAATCATATTGAACATATAAGTAAATACCAAAAATCATTCATCAATACGAAAGGTGTTTTCAAAACCAAACATCAACAAGTGTGTAGCGGAAGCATAAGTATGTAAACCCAATGTAAATCGTAAAATTCAAACGTTTAGAAAATTAACATGGCATCATCGATCCATGTCCCACAACGACCTGCTCCTCCCTGTGCAAGCTCCATATGTACCTAAGGTCCTGCAAGGCATGCAAGAGAGAGTCAACAACTAGTTGAGCGAGTTCACAGTTAATAGTTCAGTAATAGTATAGCGTGAGTAGTAGTATGTTCGTTCGTTACAAAGTATCGTATTAGTTCCCATCGCGGCCTTCCAGGCAGGTGTGCGAAGATGTTGGGGAATGTTTTCCCCAAGTATTCTAGACTAGGTTTATTTGTATCGCGGCCTCAACAGGCAGGTGTGCGAAGATTTGTAGATTTAGTTCGCGGCCATTCTATGGCAGGTGTGCGAAGTCTGTCATAATATCGCGGCCAATCCTTGGCAGGTGTGCGAAGATCAGTTCAATAAGTGTTACTAGTCTAGTCGTAGCGTATCGTTAGGTTCTACTTTATGAGTATACACAATAATTCATCAAATCCCATTCCCACCCGGGAACCCCATGCCTTGGCTATGTGAACTCACCTTGGTTTGCTCGGTATGCTAAGTATATGCTCGCAAGTAATCAATCACGTCCTAAAGTATGCACGTATGTGAAATCAGTTTGTGTTCAAGTTGTGCACGTATAAACAGGTAGCATGTAAACACAATCATACTAGTCATGTTTGGCGTTTAACAGCAGTTAGATATTCCAGTTAACACTTAACAGAATTAACTCAAGTTACTGTGCAGATTACATATTCGGCGAAACACAAAATTGGCGAAACATACATGCCGGCGAAACACATACATCGACGAAACACATTCTGTTTCGTCGAGTCTTGTTTGGCGAAACAAGATTTCAATTTCGTCGATTGCTCTTGGCGAAACACTTTCTGTTTCACCGAGAGTTCTGTTTCGTCAAACAGTTCAGTTACGTCATAACAGTTACATGCAGAAACCCTAATCATCACTAACAGCCGACAACCAATAATATCAATCCTGCAGTAATCATTGGTTCTCAGAATCACATAACACAATCCTTAAAGAATCATCATCTAGCATGAACCCTAGCTTAAACGTATCTCAACATATCGATTACAACATCACATCATCCAACCCTATCAAGATGCTAACTTGCATTCAGAACCAGATCCTATTAACAACGTCCAGAACCGAGTATTCGATCATATTAAGTTTCGCATAAAACCATTTATATCCGACTACAATATTCATATCGAAATCCATATCATCATCATCATAACAAGAACCCTAATATTTAACATGTATCGACTACAATTATACATCATCAAGGCAGAATCACATGACACATAAACACCTACACGGATGAACAATCAATCAAGACACATAAATTTACTAACCGAGATGATGGTTAGATCGCACGGGAGTTTCTAGTTTGCCGTCACAGTGAGAGAGTTCTAGGGTTTCGGTTGTTTTGATAGAAAGTGTAAAAGTGATGTTGTTTTACGTAAATATACTCAGAATAACGTTCTGGGCCCGTAATGGGCTTTGGCGAATCATGGGCTGGCGAAACAGCCTGTTTCGTCGAGATGAGTTTGACGAATCAATGACCTGTTTCGTCGAGAGGTTGTATGGCGAATCTCATTTGATTCGTCGGGTCCTTAATGGTCTTTTAGATCCGAAATGATTTAATCAGTTAGGTTCGCATGCCACAAACAAACACATAACCATGCAAACATAATACGTTTCATCATATCACAAAGTGTACAGTTACGAAGTCAGACAGGTCAAACAACTAAACAGTCAAAGTCAACGTGCATTAAATGCGAATAGAGAATGTCGGAAATTCGATTTGTCACATTATCCCCAACTTGAAAGAAATTTCGTCCCGAAATTTAGCATGCAGTTACTGAGGAAGCTAGTAGTGTGATGTTGTTTACCTGTATCGTATCGCGGCTCCCCGAGCAGGTTTGCGAAGATTTACTGGTTTTCTTGGGGTGTCACATTATCCCCCCGTTGATTTGGAATTTCGTCCCGAAATTCTGCATTGGTAGCTTCAGCCTCAGTAGTAGTTGCTTGGTTTCCGAATAACTGGGGATATTTGAGTTCCATTTGATCTTCACGCTCCCAGGTGAACTCTTGTAAGGACCGTGTTCGCGACCTAAACGAGTCGGTTCAGAGGAATTCCATCAAATACAGGTGCGGAAAACAAGTATTTGACTTATAAACAGCTGAATCTTCACTTTAACACTGATTTGTATTGATATGAAAGCAATTACAATCAGTTCTCACACCGGCAGCACCTCGGTATGGAAATCTCACAGAAACAACTTATCGACTTATGATTTCGCTTGACCTTGATCTCCTATATATAGAGATTGAGATTTCGCTTCAGCATGACTCAAGCGAAATCTTAACATGTTGATTTCGCTTGAGCTGCTTCAAGCGAAATCCTTTACATACACATTGCTTCAAGCGAAATCTTGCTAACACTCTCTCATTCTCTTGTTTTACGTGCCCTGATCTTTTCTAACTAGTCTAAGACTCGATACAAGACAAAGTCGACAGATGTAGTGCACCAACAGACTCCCCCTCAGATGTTGACGAGTCGACTATCGAGTCACAACAACATTGTATCTTCACATCTTCATTCTTGATCAGTCTCTGGGCTTTTCTCTCTCTATCTTCTTCTCCAGAATCACCTGGCTCTATCAGACTCCCCCTCACGATTTGCTGGTATTCATTTGTTCTTCAGCAACATCTGTTTTAGGATCGATGCCTGACTCAAATATTGTTTACAAGATCATTGCCTGGATCTCATCTAATTCTCTTGATCAGATCTCTTGATTCCTTAAGTTCATCAGCATCAGCAGCTAGCGAACTTTAGATTCATGATTAGATTCTGACTTTCATAAGCTTTGAATGAATTAAACTGGCTCACCTGTAACAATCTTAACCCAGAAATAAATTTTCTAAATTTAACAATTTAAATGCACCAATAATCTGATATAAACAGATAACTCTCTCTCATATCACAAACCAATGATGAACCAAATGTAGGTTTTTAAAAAATACCAATTGTAGGATTTTAACAAACCTTTTTTGACATTTTAAGATTCACTCCCCCTCACAACCAAGTCATCATGTTTAGCACTTGAAATTTTGACAATCAGCTTTTCAATATCAGTTGTCGAAAATCTTTTTGGATTTTTTTTTTAAATTTACGCTAAAACACACTAAAAATCTTTTTGTAATTTTTGATTGTAAAGGAATGCAATAAAGAAATATTTACAAACACTATTTTTGTGAGTTTGAGCAAGAGGATCATATCAGTTTCTGAGACATATCACTAACACCGTTAAGCTTCATTTCATTTTAAGTTCTAAACAATTTACCTAGATTGTCAGTATATTTGTCCACTTAAATTTTCACACAAAGTTCAACTGATCCGAGATACGTTGTTAATGTTTTAAGCAACTTAAACTTATCCGTGTGTCCCACTACTTGAATATACTCCCGTATCCAGATCCCAATATTCAGTCTTACAGGTGAATATACCACAGATGATATCTGTCAGGGAATAAATTATAGTACGAGGGCCGTGAGAGCTCAGGTCGATACTCCCGTATACGCAGAGAGATGACGGCTTCGACTTTCGGTGTGTCCCCTTTAGAGGATCTTTTGTTTCAACAGCCATGATTAGCATTTTTCAATGTTTCATCTTTTTTAGCTGAGGGTGAGCTATATTTCAAGCAAATGTAAAGTATTCTCCGGGGACTAGGCCATTGCTTCCGCAAAATCAGAAGTCCCGGGATAATACCCCAGATATCACTGAGCATAAAGACCTAGTATCTCAGAATAAGGGACCTTTCAAACAAGATTTCAGGGGTTACCTATATATCCAAGTTTGTGTTAACCCACAAAACAAGCAAGTTTGAAATTTAGGTTTATATCTCGTCACAATTTACTAAATGTGCAAAAACCTACTGACATATCCGCAGTAAGATTGTTTATCACATTTTTACTTTACATTTCTTTAGCATGTTGTGATAGTCCACTGATGTACTATCATTTCCTCTATATGCAACAAAAACTCATTTTTGAATTTTATCATGTTTTTGTCTTTTTCAAATGTTTTTGGATTTTCTGAAATTTTCTACTCCCCCTAAAATGAAAACACATTTTAGGAAATTTGAAAACAAACTATACAAAACTTGACAACTGATATCGAATTGCCTCAATTCTCCATCCACTTGGCATAAACAATCAGAACTCCCTCTATCACAAAACTATTTTCTCATTTAGATTTCAAAACACTTAAGTTTGTTTTAATCAAAATGATTTTTCCGGAAAATAAGTTTTTATGATATAATCATTTGTAGATTCGGGGTGTGGTTCATCACATTGTCTATTCTTACCACTTGTAGCAGATCAAGTACAAATTAATGTCCTTGATTTACCACTTGCAAATATGCACCATCTATATCAATTGTAAAAATTACCACATGTAGAACACAATATCACTTGTAGGAATGTGACGTCTACATCACCATTTTACCAATCAAAATGCCGATTCCTGCTTCGCACTTAACAACCTGGAAGCTCCGGCATAGTCATACAACCTGTAAACATCCAAACACTATCAAAAACTTTCAACCAAAAATTTCAAATATTAGAAAGATGCCGATTCCTGATCCACGATATAAACTTGGGATCTCCGGCAAAGTCCTAAGACTTTTAAGGAAAGCAAATTTCCACCCAAGTCTTCTCAGACTTGGTGGCTTCCAATTCCTGGGCAGTAGGGCTGTAAGTTGCCTTTTTAGTTGCATAAAAATCTTTAACCCCCTTTACTTTCCCATCAAGCATTTTCTTGAATATTTTTCTAACATTTCCATTAAATGCTTTCTCAATATCAAATTCCTTTTCATCAGAATAAAATTGATTTGAAATTTCCACTTTACCAACCATTTGTTTAACTTCTTCAAAATTCAATGATGGAATGTCAACATCATTCACTGAATCATTTTTCTCAACTTGTGGCTCATCTGATTTTGTGGAATCAGATTCATCGCCAGATTGTACATCTGATTTTTTAACAATCCATTTTTGGTTATCTTTTGCATTCTTTTTGTACAAACTCTTAGAACTTTCACCAACTTCATTCTTTGAATTTTCAAAAATTTTGAAGTTTGTAGTTGGTGATTCATTCTTTTCAACCATCTTTTCTTTAATTTTTTCAGATACTTCCTGTTTTCTGTTGGCTTTGTTTGGACAATTGTGAGCGATGTGTCCAACAACTTGACATTGAAAACAAGTTCTTGTGTCTTTTGGTTGAAAAACTCCAATTGAATGAAAAACTCCAGTTCCTGTCCTTTTCCTTTCAGCAAGGAAATCTTGATTCGATTTTCTCCAGAATAAGCTATTTGTCTCTTCTTCATAGCTTTTTCCTGCAACATATGTCATTTTTGATTTAAAATCTCTAACATGTTTTTCATTTTGATAATTTTCAGTTTGAGTAAAACCAAGACCTTTCTTTTTGTAACTACACTTTTGGTTTGTTTTCTTTTGAAAATCAGAACCAGAATTGTAATTCTTTTTCCCTTTTTTCTTGTTTAACCTTTGTTGAACTCTAGAAGTGTATTTTTTAGGTTTTTCAATAGATTTTAGATCCTTAATTTCAGAAAAATTAATTTCCGTCATTTTGAAAACCTTTTTAATCATGTCAAAACGAACACTTCTAATCGGAAACTCTTTGTCAGAGTATAATTTGTCCGAATCATTTAAAGTATATGCAACTTCAAATGTTTCATCATCCAAATTTGCCTTTGATAGCAAAAATTCTTTACTGTAAGACCGTTTTTCCGACAACTTTGAACTGTTGACTGACGAACTTGAACCCCCAGACTCAAACTTTGACTCAGACACCTCCTCAGTATCCAACACCTGATCAACCACCTTTTTAATTAACTCAGACTCATGATCAGTATCAGACGAGGTAAACGTGATATCAATGTTATCTGGTAAAACGTCAGTTGTCTCGGATTTTAACTTTATATTGACTGCTTTTTCGACTTGCTCCTCATTCGGTTTTCTAGGAGAATAACCTTCCCAGATAGGAGGCGGACACTTGTTGTATTTAACAGTCGATTTCTTACCAATCTCATTCTTTGTCTTTTCATCCTGGAATGCTTCAAAACCTGCAACAGTAGGATAAACTCGATCAATGACATAATCAGAACAAGAATAACTCAGTAATAACCTTCTGATCCTTTCATTCTCGATCTTTTCTTTCTCCAACTCTTGCTTTAGATTAGCATTTTCTTCGATGTAATGATTAATTGCCTTTTGCTTTGTCATCAACGTAGAATTCGTCATCGTTAAAGCCTTTTCTCTTTCAGAGTTTGTTGTTTGAAGTCCTGTCACAGTTCTGTTCAACACGCTATACGATTCTTTCACATAGCTGATGTCAGATAGTAACTTTTCTATCAATTTTTCTCTATCAAACAGAATCACATCTTTTTCTTCACAACTCTTACAAATTTCCAAACATTTCTTGCAAGGCTTTTCAACTTCAACAATCTTCTCAACCTCGATTGTTTTTACCACTTCAATTACTTTTTCTACTCCAGTTACTTTCTCAGTTTCAATCACCTTTTCTTTATCCACACTTTTAACTTCTTCAGTTTGAACAACATTTTCAACCTTCTCATCTTGTTGTTGTTCTTTTGCAGCTTGTTTCTCCTTCAGTTTCTTCATGCGATCTGCAAAATAAAAATGAAAACTTTCAGGAGAAAGATGTTTTTTAGCAATATTAATATGTTTCTCTTCCTCATCATCACTACTACTCTCAATTGGTGTTTGATCAAACTCTACAGATTTTTCAGAATCATCATCTGAAATACCAGAATCAGATGGTGTTTGATCAAAAACAACTTCTTTTTCTGAAGTATCCTCATCTTGAACACTCTCGTCTGTACTTAATGACTTAGCATCAGCACTTTCTGAACTTTCTTCAGATGTAATCGATTGATCTTTCACTGTTTCACCAATTGATCTCATCCAAGTAGCAAACAAATCAGGTTCTCTAACAATCTTTGCAATGAAAGCTTTGAAATTCCCCTTTTCATCAACAAACATATCCCAACTGAAACCTTCAGGTAGTTGTTCATCATTTTGGTCCACTAAACATGCTGTGCTGTTAGAAGAAATGTAGTTGCTCCAGTTGAAATCTACCAAACATCCTTTCTTTGAATCTTCAATCTTTCTACCATGAGCCGTCTGTGAGTCTTGTGTTTGACCAACTTGCTGATAAATGGCTTTCCGGTAATAGTCATCTTTTCCAAATGGATTCTGAGCACCACTAACTTCTTTGTTCTTGCACTCCCGCTTAAAATGACCTTTTTCCCTGCACCTGAAACAAATAACTTTAGATTTATCAAAACCCAAAGTAGAAACACAAGCATCAAGAAAGTCATTTCTTCCGGTGATTGTTTTGAACTTTTCAGCACGTCTAAGAACACTTGCAAGACACCATTTGATATCCATTAGTTCCATCTCTTCGGCATCTATTTGGTCATAATCCTCTTTGGTAAGCATAGGATTTCCAATTCGACCAGCAACTAAACCTTCATATGAGATAAGCACGGAACCAAGTAATGCCATATGATCTTTTGCAATGTCTTCAGAAAAACTTTGACCTTCTGGAAGATTTAGAGCTATGTTGCATTGAATCACACAACCATTTCCCATCTTTGTGCTTTGAGACTGAGAGCTTTCTGATGAAGTCTTTGGATTGACACTTGGATATGATGAGAATCCACTGCTGCTTTTGTTTGAGCTTTGATCAATCTTTACTGTAGTATCCCCAACACTGTATGCAGTCTGGATTTTTGGACTTTTCTCAGCTTCTGAAATCGGAACACTACCCTTGTAATACATCTTTACATCTTGTTGACCACTTGGATTATTCATCCTTGCAATCTTCTGCTGTTCCAAATCCTGACTTTCAATCTTTTCAATGAACTGAGAGATCGACAACCTATCATAAACTCCGGTATTCTTCAATATCATCAAATAAGTTCCCCACTCTTTTTGAGGTAACGCATCAGCAAGTTTATCCACCCATTCCTCATTTTCTTTTGTGATGTTCATCATCGACATTGTTCGTACTAAGTGACAGTATCGTTCAATAAGTTTCTTTGTATCTTCTCCTGGCAAACTTGTGAACAAATCAAACTCTTTTTTAATCAATGCCTTCTTACTTTTAATCATACTTGTACTTCCTTCAACCTTGATTTTTAAAGCATCCCATATTGATTGTGATGTTTTGTCATGTTGAAGTAGTATGAAGATGTCTTCTTTGATGGCCTGTTGAAGCAAACTGATCATCATCTTTTCAGCTCGGTATATTTCCCGTTCTTCCTTACTAAGATCTGAAAGCTGTTTTTCAGTCTGCATTTCAGTTCGTGGTAGAGCATACTTTGTCAGAATACATTCCCATGATCTTAGATGATTTGCTTGCACCCAGTTTTCGAATCTATCTTTCCATCCGTAGTATTCTTCAATTCCCATTAGTTTCGGGGGTTTCTGAGTCGTCCCCATTTCGTTTTCTGAATTCATGTTCTGAGCAATGGAAGATGAACTAGATGGTGTTGCAAACGCATTGTGGAAATCGTTGTCCATGTTTCAATAACAGATTCTTTCAAGCGAAATAGTCAAGTGAACTTTCTTTGAAGTGAAATGGTCAAACTGATTGAAGCGAAATCCTTGAAGCGAAATGATTCAAGCGAAACTTTAAGTGTCGCTTGAAGTTTCAAGCGAAATCGTCCAATGAAGCTATGTTCTTCAAGCGAAATCCATTCGAAGATTGATTTTGATCACTTTTAGGTTGAATTTAGCTATGAAACTTTCAAGGGTTTGTTATCTTGTACTTTTAAACAATCCGTGAGAAATTGAATAGTTTTTGACCGTGAAAAATTTCTGAACTGATGAAAGAAGATGTAGAAGTAAGAGATTTTGAACTGTTTCAGCTGAATTTTGCAGAACTCCTCCTCCAGGCTCTGATACCAATTGTAAGGATCATGTTCGCGACCTAAACGAGTCGGTTCAGAGGAATTCCATCAAATACAGGTGCGGAAAACAAGTATTTGACTTATAAACAGCTGAATCTTCACTTTAACACTGATTTGTATTGATATGAAAGCAATTACAATCAGTTCTCACACCGGCAGCACCTCGGTATGGAAATCTCACAGAAACAACTTATCGACTTATGATTTCGCTTGACCTTGATCTCCTATATATAGAGATTGAGATTTCGCTTCAGCATGACTCAAGCGAAATCTTAACATGTTGATTTCGCTTGAGCTGCTTCAAGCGAAATCCTTTACATACACATTGCTTCAAGCGAAATCTTGCTAACACTCTCTCATTCTCTTGTTTTACGTGCCCTGATCTTTTCTAACTAGTCTAAGACTCGATACAAGACAAAGTCGACAGATGTAGTGCACCAACAACTCTGGGCCGCGGCGGGAGTTCCAACGAACTCGTACAAGAGGGATTCTCGTGTTCTTAAGGACCTTAACATCCCGGTCCGTGATTTCAACAGGTTCCTCGACAAAGTGCAACCGCTCGTCGATAGTGAGTTCCTTTAAGGGAACTATGTGGGTCTCATCTGACGTACACTTCTTCAGATTCGACACGTGGAAAACGTTGTGAACTGCACTGAGTTCAGGTGGTAAGTTCAATCTATAGGCCACTTTACCTATTTTCTCTATAACTTCGAATGGTCCAACATATCGTGGATTTAGTTTGCCGCGTTTGCCAAAACGAACCACACCCTTCCAGGGTGAAACTTTGAGTAGCACCCGATCCCCAACCTGGAACTCGAGTGGTTTCCTGTCTAAATCAGCGTATGCTTTCTGACGGTCGCGTGCTGCCGCCATGCGTTGTCGTATTTGTGCAATCTTTTCTGTAGTATCGACTACCATTTCTGGACCCGTGATCTGACTCTCACCCACCTCTGCCCAACAAAGAGGTGATCGGCATTTACGCCCGTACAATGCCTCGAATGGAGCAGCTTTAATGCTGGTGTGGTAGCTGTTATTGTATGAAAATTCCACAAGTGGCAGATGTTTCTCCCAACCATTGCCAAAGTCAATTACGCACGCCCGAAGCATGTCTTCTAAAGTTTGAATAGTGCGCTCAGACTGCCCATCGGTCTGAGGATGATACGCCGTGCTCATGTCTAAGCGAGAGCCAAAAGATTTATGCATTGCTTGCCACAGTTCCGAAGTAAAACGTGCGTCACGATCAGAGATGATGGAGGTGGGCACCCCGTGCCTCGAGACCACTTCTTTTAAGTAAATGTCTGCTAAGGTAGAGAACTTGTCTGTTTCCTTGATAGCCAAGAAGTGAGCAGACTTTGTGAGTCGATCCACGATCACCCAAATAGTATCGTTTCCGCGCTGGGATCTAGGTAGACCAGTGACAAAATCCATGGAAATTTGCTCCCATTTCCATTGTGGTATCTCAGGTTGTTGGAGTGGTCCTGACGGTTTCTGATATTCTGCCTTGACTCTCGCACAAGTCAAGCATTTGCTAACGTATGTGGCTAGGTGGGCCTTCATGCTAGGCCACCAGTATGTAGTCTTAATATCGTGATACATTTTATCCGAACCAGGGTGTACCGAGTAGCGAGACTTGTGAGCTTCATCCATTACCAGCTCGCGTAAGTTGCCGTACAGTGGGACCCAAATGCGTCCTGTGACGTAGTAAGCACCATCTTCCTTCTGTTCTAATCGTTGTCTAAAGCCGCGTAGGGCTTCAGCCCTGACATTTTCTGGTTTCAATGCTTCTATCTGAGCATCTCGTATCTGGGAAGGAAGGCTAGACTGTATGGTGAGTTGTAAAGCTCGCACGCGCTTAGGCGCGGTGTCTTTTCGACTGAGGGCGTCAGCCACAACATTAGCTTTGCCTGGGTGGTACCTGATTGAGCATTCGTAATCGTTTAGCAGTTCGACCCATCGTCGCTGTCGCATATTCAGTTCCTTCTGTTTGAATATATGTTCGAGGCTCCGGTGGTCAGTGTAGATAGCACATTTAGTGCCGTACAAGTAGTGTCGCCATATCTTAAGTGCAAAAACAACCGCTCCCAACTCTAAGTCGTGTGTTGTGTAATTCCGTTCGTGAATCTTAAGTTGGCGCGAAGCATAAGCAATAACTTTATCCCTTTGCATTAATACACATCCAAGACCTTGGATAGATGCGTCGCAGTAGACTACAAAATCGTCCGTGCCTTCAGGCAGTGAGAGGATAGGTGCGCTACAGAGTCTATCCTTTAAGTGTTGGAACGCTGTTTCCTGTGCATTACCCCAACGGTAAACAACACCCTTCTGTGTCAGTAGTGTAAGCGGCTGAGCAATCTTTGAAAAGTCCTTGATGAAACGTCTGTAATAACCCGCCAAACCCAAGAATTGGCGTATTTCTGTTGGTGTACGAGGCGCAGGCCAGTTCTTAATCGAATCTACCTTGGATGGATCTACATGAATCCCGTCCTTATTCACCACGTGGCCTAAGAAGTGGACTTCACGAAGCCAGAAGTCACATTTAGAAAACTTAGCGTATAGCTGTTCCGTTCGTAGAAGTTCCAGTATAAGTCGTAAGTGCTGCTCGTGTTCCTCCTGACTTTTCGAATAAATCAGGATGTCGTCGATGAAAACAATGACGAACTTGTCAAGATAGGGTTTGCACACTCTGTTCATAAGATCCATGAAGACCGCAGGCGCGTTCGTTAGCCCGAATGGCATGACCAAAAACTCGTAGTGACCGTAGCGAGTTCTAAATGCTGTTTTGGAGACGTCCTCATCCCGGACTCTCAGCTGGTGGTATCCTGACCTTAAGTCTATTTTGGAGTAGTAACTCGACCCTTGCAGCTGGTCGAATAAATCATCTATGCGCGGAAGAGGATAACGATTCTTGATCGTCACCTTGTTGAGTTCACGGTAGTCTATACACATCCTGAACGTACCGTCTTTCTTCTTTACGAATAACACTGGAGCTCCCCAGGGCGAAGAGCTAGGACGTATGAAACCCTTTTCCAAGAGTTCTTGTAGCTGCTTTGACAGTTCTTCCAATTCAGTTGGAGCTAAACGATAAGGTGCTCGAGCTATGGGTGCTGCTCCTGGAGCTAGCTCGATCTGGAACTCGACCTGGCGATGAGGCGGTAGCCCCGGTAACTCTTCGGGAAACACTTGAGGAAAATCGCGTACCACGGGAATATCCTCAATCTTTTTCTCTTTCTTCGACGTATCCGTAACGAGTGCTAATATAGCAGTGTGCCCCTTGCGCAAACACTTCTGAGCCTTCAAAAAGGAGATAATGCCACTCACGACACCACTCTTGTCGCCTTGAACTTCGAGAGGTTCTTTGCCAGAACGAGGAATGCGAATAACCTTTTCTTTACATAAGATCTCCGCTTGCTGTTGAGATAACCAGTCCATACCAATGACGACGTCAAAGCTACCCAGGGTTATAGGAATAAGGTCGACGGAGAAGGTCTGATCGGCGAGGATAAGATTACACCCTTTAACTATGTGTGTGGCCTCTAGACTTTTACCGTTAGCTAACTCTACGACGTGTTTGGTGTTTAAGAGAGTTGGTGCACGTTTTAGCATTTCACTAACTTTTAAAGACATGTAGCTTGTATCCGCACCCGAATCAAATAAGACAGTAACGTAAAAGTCGTCTAGAAGAAACTTACCCATAACTACGTTGGGATCATTCC
Organism: Helianthus tuberosus; assembly: GCA_030545235.1. Classification (NCBI taxonomy): domain Eukaryota; kingdom Viridiplantae; phylum Streptophyta; class Magnoliopsida; order Asterales; family Asteraceae; genus Helianthus; species Helianthus tuberosus. Next base: position 20,727 of record JARYGA010011995.1, read on the forward strand.
TTGCATCACCCTGACCGATCACGAACATACGGCCTCTAGCACCATTGTTGTTGTTCCCACCGTTGTTGTTGTTCCCGTTGCCCTGATTGTTGTTGTTGTTGTTATTGTTCTGGTTCTGGTTTAACTGAGGGCAATCCCGCTTGTAATGACCTTCAGCCCCACACTGGTAGCATCCCCTGTTTCCATGCTGCTGCTGCTGAGGCTGGTTTCGTGGAGCAGGTGGTTGTTGTTGCTGGTTCTGATTCGCAGGTCGTGAACTCCTGCAATCTTTAGCCTCGTGACCCGTCTTAAGACATCTTTGACACTGTTCCCTGCGACATCTTCCGCTGTGGTGTTTGTTGCACCTTCTACACCATGGGTGATTTCCCCGATATCCACTCGGCCCTTGACTACCTGGTGATTGCTGATTCGGACTCTGGTAGTCATTTGTCTTGCGTTGCTGAGCTTGAGACTGAACAGTAGCTGAACCTTTGCTAGAATCCCCCTCCCATTTCCTCTTATTGTCGCTGGGAGTAGCAGGAGTAACTGAAGTGGTAGCGGTAGCAGTAGCGTTGATGCGTTTAGGCAACCTGTTTTGCTCCACCGCCTGATCAGTGAGACGGTGTGCCAACTGAACAACCTGCTGGTAGGTAGCATGGTTTGCTGAAGTCACATGACTTTGGATCTCCGGCACTAGACCCTTAAGATAAAGTTCGATACGCTTGTCCGCTAGAGTGGGACACAGTAATGCAAGCTCGTTCGATCTCTTGGTGTACGCCTCGATCTCTGACCCCGTCATCTTGAGGTTGAAAAACTCGACTTCCAGCTTATGAATATCATCTCGACTGCAGTATTCCTGCTTGATCATTTCCTTGAAATTGTTCCATGGGGTGGCGTTAGCTGCTACCAACCCTAGTATCTGTACCTGAGCTTTCCACCATGTGAGGGCTAAACCCTCGAGGGTACCAGTAGCATATTTCACCCTGCGTGCCTCAGGGCATTCACACATCTCAAACACAGACTCTATCTTTTCAAACCAGTGCAGGAGGCCTACGGCTCCTTCAGTACCGCTGAAAGTGGTTGGACGACAGTCCATGAAAGTCTTGAAAGTGCAAACAGGTGCTTGACCTGTTGTGTAAAAGAATTAGGACAAGTTTAAACACGAGAGTTGATTTAGGATTGTAGGATCTAAGGATTCTAGTGTGAGTTGTAACTGCAGGGTATACCTCCTGCTTGTGCGGCTGCAACTGCCGCAGTAACTCGTTCGTTAATGAGGGCCGTCAACTGGTCCTGAGTCATGTTGATACGTCCAGACATGATCTTCATAGCAAATATAACATAAGTGAGAGAGATTCGCGAGTAGTGCGATGACAGAAGAGAGTAAGCACACAAGTGTTCTCAAGTAATAGCATATAATGGGTTCTGTAATCTAGGCATACCACGAGCAAAGTTCTATGTAGTTCTAGCATGTAGGTAAAGTAACATGAATAGTAATACCTATGATGTTGAGCCTTGCACGTGGAGTGAAGCGTCGTTGTGAATCGTTGAGAGCACTGTTCTGGTTATAGTCTGGTTTTAACAAAATCGTTTTCCCTTTATTAAAACCGAGTTCTCTATAACCAATGGCTCTGATACCAATCTGTCACACCCCCAAAATCCACACGCGGAGTATCACCGCTTGGAGGCGTGACTGACCAGGATCAAGCCACCAATCATATTGAACATATAAGTAAATACCAAAAATCATTCATCAATACGAAAGGTGTTTTCAAAACCAAACATCAACAAGTGTGTAGCGGAAGCATAAGTATGTAAACCCAATGTAAATCGTAAAATTCAAACGTTTAGAAAATTAACATGGCATCATCGATCCATGTCCCACAACGACCTGCTCCTCCCTGTGCAAGCTCCATATGTACCTAAGGTCCTGCAAGGCATGCAAGAGAGAGTCAACAACTAGTTGAGCGAGTTCACAGTTAATAGTTCAGTAATAGTATAGCGTGAGTAGTAGTATGTTCGTTCGTTACAAAGTATCGTATTAGTTCCCATCGCGGCCTTCCAGGCAGGTGTGCGAAGATGTTGGGGAATGTTTTCCCCAAGTATTCTAGACTAGGTTTATTTGTATCACGGCCTCAACAGGCAGGTGTGCGAAGATTTGTAGATTTAGTTCGCGGCCATTCTATGGCAGGTGTGCGAAGTCAGTCATAATATCGCGGCCAATCCTTGGCAGGTGTGCGAAGATCAGTTCAATAAGTGTTACTAGTCTAGTCGTAGCGTATCGTTAGGTTCTACTTTATGAGTATACACAATAATTCATCAAATCCCATTCCCACCCGGGAACCCCATGCCTTGGCTGTGTGAACTCACCTTGGTTTGCTCGGTATGCTAAGTATATGCTCGCAAGTAATCAATCACGTCCTAAAGTATGCACGTATGTGAAATCAGTTTGTGTTCAAGTTGTGCACGTATAAACAGGTAGCATGTAAACACAATCATACTAGTCATGTTTGGCGTTTAACAGCAGTTAGATATTCCAGTTAACACTTAACAGAATTAACTCAAGTTACTGTGCAGATTACATATTCGGCGAAACACAAAATTGGCGAAACATACATGCCGGCGAAACACATACATCGATGAAACACATTCTGTTTCGTCGAGTCTTGTTTGGCGAAGCAAGATTTCAATTTCGTCGATTGCTCTTGGCGAAACACTTTCTGTTTCGCCGAGAGTTCTGTTTCGTCAAACAGTTCAGTTACGTCATAACAGTTACATGCAGAAACCCTAATCATCACTAACAGCCGACAACCAATAATATCAATCCTGCAGTAATCATTGGTTCTCAGAATCACATAACACAATCCTTAAAGAATCATCATCTAGCATGAACCCTAGCTTAAACGTATCTCAACATATCGATTACAACATCACATCATCCAACCCTATCAAGATGCTAACTTGCATTCAGAACCAGATCCTATTAACAACGTCCAGAACCGAGTATTCGATCATATTAAGTTTCGCATAAAACCATTTATATCCGACTACAATATTCATATCGAAATCCATATCATCATCATCATAACAAGAACCCTAATATTTAACATGTATCGACTACAATTATACATCATCAAGGCAGAATCACATGACACATAAACACCTACACGGATGAACAATCAATCAAGACACATAAATTTACTAACCGAGATGATGGTTAGATCGCATGGGAGTTTCTAGTTTGCCGTCACAGTGAGAGAGTTCTAGGGTTTCGGTTGTTTTGATAGAAAGTGTAAAAGTGATGTTGTTTTACGTAAATATACTCAGAATAACGTTCTGGGCCCGTAATGGGCTTTGGCGAATCATGGGCTGGCGAAACAGCCTGTTTCGTCGAGATGAGTTTGACGAATCAAGGACCTGTTTCGTCGAGAGGTTGTATGGCGAATCTCATTTGATTCGTCGGGTCCTTAATGGTCTTTTAGATCCGAAATGATTTAATCAGTTAGGTTCGCATGCCACAAACAAACACATAACCATGCAAACATAATACGTTTCATCATATCACAAAGTGTACAGTTACGAAGTCAGACAGGTCAAACAACTAAACAGTCAAAGTCAACGTGCATTAAATGCGAATAGAGAATGTCGGAAATTCGAGTTGTCACACAACGAGTCAACAACAAAGTTGAGTGAGTTCACGGTTGGTTGTCCATTTTAGGGTTGTTTCAAAAACGTAGTTTAATCTCATTCAGCTATCCAGCTGTGGGGGTTACCCCATAGTTTGAAAACGTTTATTAGTTAACCATCCCATGTGACACCTGTGTCACTCCAACCATCAATCAAATGCCAAACCAATGAAATATTGTATTTCATACTTGGGATTTGTAAAAATATGTGTATCGTTTGCACATATCGACTCTTGTTCGATTTCAAGCTTTAAATCGCTTTCTGGAGGGTTATACGCGCTCTGATGTGTAGATATAACCAGTTTAATCCAACGAACACTCCGGAATAGTGACATATACTTAACATACCTTAAATAACCTTTACATAACTTAGAAATAAGTTTTGAAGGCTTTGGTATGGCAAAAACAAGTTAATTCGCTTACAGGGACTAAACTTGACAAACTGCGAAAGTATGTCAATTTGAACTGTAACAGACCTTCCGGAACATGACCATAAGTTAAACATGCCATAAATATCCTTTACATAGCTTAGAAATAGGCTTTGAGGGGTTCGGTGTGCTAAAATAAACTTTTGGGTCATTCAGGGACTAAAAGTGTCAAAAAGTGCACAAGTTTGCATTTTCGCGCATAACTTACATTCTGAATACATCCGGACATCCAAAAATTTATGTAAGCACTATAATATTTTATTTTAGTGTTTGGCATGAGAAAAATCCATTCGTCACGCCATTTTGATCGTTTTTCGCGCTTGTGCGCATTCCGTCGTAATTAAGCGAACATCGCGTTCGTACGACCAAACGAACCAACATCCGACATATTTTTGAGCATGTTTCATGTCCACAATATTTAGACATCATGTTAGGGCCTTAAAGTTGGCTAAACAGGCCTTAAACATGTCGGAAATGGCTTAAACACATAACAGGGACTGAAACTGCAACATTTGAAACTTGTTTTCTGATCTGAAGAGCTAGGCGGCCCGCGTGAGCCTCTCTGATCAGATAATATCGAACAGTCAGCAGATTCCAGCTGTTTTATTCACATCCACACATTCTCAACTGCACATTCAGCTCATTTAGACCCATTTTTAGCCACCACAACTTTCTGACACTTGTACGGATACGATTAAAGCACGTTTTCCATGAAACGATCTTAACGGTTACCCGAAAACTATAAATACCCCACCCCCCATTGCTTCAAAACCACTAGAATCTGATCTAAGTGACTCTAAGTTGGAACCATTGTTTCATACCTGAGTTATTGTGATCTAGATTAGCATTCGGGGACCCTTCGTAAGTATTCTTTTGTTCTTTTCTTTCTTTTATTGCTTTTCGAGTCTGAAAGTCAAACTTTGTTTGACTTTCAGCGTTGACCAGCTTATGGTCAATGCGAAGTTCGTTTGAACTTCGCAACGTGATTGTAATCACGATGGTTATAGTCCCTTGGGACTATGCCTACTGATTACCACGTTGTCTAGGGTCGTAAGGGTAAGCGATCTGATAAATCGCTTATACCTTCGAACCCGACCCAGTTTGGTCGATCATTAGGATCCGACCAAATACATTAGGTGACCATAGTATATAGGGAATAACCTTCCGAGGTTATACCTTATGGTCACATCGTTTAAGTAGTTGTATGATAGGTAGTTTATATGCCTTAGGTAAATTACCAGAATACCCTTTTCATGTATAATTGGTAATTTAGCATATGTAACCTAAAATTTTGTCACATAACTGATTATGTAACATGTTTAGGCATATAACACTTGTCATAGGACTAGTTAGGCGGTCCGAACGCGTTTCACGCGAACGACGCGTTAAAGTAGCATAAGCTACCTAAACGGGTCGTAATGGGTCGTAAGCACTTAGGTTAGGTTTCATTTAGTATGTAGGCTTTGTTAAACCATATGACACGAGTCTCTATACTCGTTTGGTTTACGAACCCTCATTCTATCCAATCATCCGATTTAGGTCCGGTTATTAACATAGTTACCTATATTAGGTGCCGTTTGATATCCGCGATCTCTAGCATTGTTTGGTTGTTACTCAAGGACTACTAAGCAATCTCAAGTGAGTACATAGACCCCTCTTTTACTGTTTTCCAAACTGTTTTGGGGTGGAACACATGTGCCTACTTGTTACTTTCGTGCTTTCCTGTTTTCACATCATATAATTGCTATGTTCGTTAGTACATTATAGTACATGATTTCATTACATTTTATGCTACGTGTGCCCATTGTGTGCATTACTTAGTACATCGTTTTACATTACATTACTTGCTACGTATGTCTATTGTTGTATACGTAGTACAGGTCACATGCTACGTATGTCTATTGTTGTATACGTAGTACAGGTCACATGTTAAGTATGTCTATTGTTGCATACTTAGTACAGGTCACATGCTACGTATGTCTATTGTTGCATACTTAGTACATTTGTTATTCATCACATGCTTACATTTTGGATACATATTACATGATTTACATCAGACATGGACATTTTACTTTGGTAGTTTGGTTTGAGTAAGTGATTAAGTAACGAGGCGTGTGTAATATGATACAAGCATGGTGGATACGCCGCTGGTACTTCCTATATATAAGTGTTTGTATGGTATTTCATGTCGTAGCGTTATTTGAATCATTTCAGTTTGAGACATAGAACATTTTATACAAATAACATACTTTTCACAAGACATTGATTTATAAACAACTTATCTTATACAAACACATTTTACATGGTTATTCATTTAACCTTACATTTAATTATACATATCATCTGATCTTATCGTTTTTCAAATGATTTACAAGACAAAGCAAATTACAAGGTTCATGACTAAACATTTTCTCAAACATAAGTCATGAATCCTATTTTCACAAAACCTATGTATCTCACAGGCATTTTTATGCTGACGTACCTATTTTCACATGTGTTTTTCAGGAGCTGTTGCATAAGATGATCAAGATACACATAGGCAGACTTGGGCTTTAGTGACAATAAAAGATGCAAGACTAGTTAATTATGTTGTATTTCTTTGTTTGTTAAGACATTGTAACACTTTTAATCAATAAAACGAAACTTCAATTGCCATGGATTTGAAACAATTAATTCTGTTACAACACTCCCCGACGTTTCCGTCACGTTTTGTATGTTCTACGTGGTCGGGGTGTGACATCCCATGTCCACCTTCCCTGGCTATCCAGCCCGGCACTCCGGCCGTGGGGGCTACCCCATTATTTAGACTACCAGACTCGTTTATCATATCGACTACTAACGAAAATTAATTGTGCCCTAGCATCGGTGTCTATCATCACCGACGTGCCATAGTCCATTAGTACACGCCCGTCCGACTGGCACGGCGTGAGGTTTGTTAAACCTAATAGCGCTATTAACTAATGACCCGCTCGCCATAGCCTCGGCGATTAAGTCGATACAAAAAGGGAGGGACTTCGCTGATAGAGTTCTAGTCCAGTAAGTCTAAGTACGTCCCAAGGACGAGGAATTCACATTCCTGAATGCGTCTCAAGGACGAGGAATCCCTATTCCTGAACCCATTCCCATTCCCACCGGGAATTTCCATGCTTTGTAGAAAAGTGTGAACTCACCTCGGTTTGCTCGGTTAGATTCTCAAATATAGCTAACAGTCAAGGTCGGTCAATCACGTCCTAATAAGGTACGGATAACAATCAGTTTCTCATGCATAACACGTATCCTACGCACGGTTTATTTACTCATTACTTCTATCACATAACATGTACACACTTTAATAGTTCACGCTCATATAAACATTCCACCTATAGCTACTCAAGAACAAGCATACGATATTGCACATATTACTTTCATTGACATATAACATGTTAGATCATCCTCAGATAACATACTCGACATTTAGACACGCAAATTACTACTTATGTCATTTCAACTTAAATATCCAAAACTGGGCTGTTTTCGGGCATTTTAATAAAATAGTTAACTTATTCCAAAAATTCCCAAATTTTTAAAAAATATCTTAAACGATCCAAATATTATTTTGTAAAAATATCGGGGTCCAGTTCATTACCAATATTTTATAAAAAATCATTTTCCGGACTGAAATCAGATTTATCTTTTTCTGACTGCAGTCCACGGAATAATTTATTTAAAATTCATCGAGAGTCCGATTTACGAAATTCTAGTGAGAGAATTACAAATATATCGGTGGTCATCTACAGTACAAATTTCATGATCTGACTCTACACAGAATTCAACTTATGACGGAAAATAGAACGCATATTTTCAGCAGTAAAAATGCAGCTTGAGCTGCTGTTACAAAACGACACTTTAAAAATAGTAAACGAAGTCCAAAAATTATGATTCCAGTGCCATTAGAACCGTATTTCATAATACATAAATCTAGACTTCAGAAAATACCTTTTTCGTTTAATTAAGGTCCTGTTACAGCCAACTGAATTTGGCTGTAATCACCAATCAGACTCCTGTTTTCAGCTTTTAACATTCTAAAGCGTGCTCGATTGATTCCGTTAACATATTTAGGGATCAACAACGATACTTACAGCAGGTTATAAGTCCTTCATATCAGCACATAATCATCATATACCAAACAACATCATTCTAACATCATTTCTTCATGTATCATTTTGTTTAAGCTTATGTTCAAGTTTTAAGTGCAAGATCTTATGGTGTTCATATGTTTTCTTCATAATGCATCTATTAACCACTTAAATAACATGAATAATGAATAGATCTAAGTTCTTACCACTAGCTCAAGGCTAGGGGAGTTCGAGTGTAGAAAAGTGGTGGTTAAAAGAAGACGAGAGTGGTCCTTCAACTTCCGACCGAGCTTCGTTGTATGCCTTCTAACACCCTTGGATGTATGTAGATTGCTTGGAAATGAAGTGAGGGTGGTGGTATGGTGGTGGTTGTTCTCGGTTGATCAAGAGGAGGAAGGAGAGAGTTTTGAAGTGTTGATGTGAATGTGAAAGTGATGAGCATGGTTATCTAGTGGGTCTTTATAAAGAACTCTCAACACTCCTAGATCCATTAGTCCATATGTCTCTCTAGTACATTACAAATCCATTAAACAAATGAAGAAAAATCAAGTGGGTGGGGCCACTACTAGAACCGGTTATAGGGGGGGGGGGGTTGGCTTAGTTGATTTGCAATGGGTGGTTAGTTGATTTAGTTAGAAATCAAGTGCTAAGTTGGTGCATTATGGTGTGTCATATATTATATGGTGTGTTAGGGTGTTCGGGGACCCTAACTAGCTTAGAAAAATAAAAACAATGCTTCTAGCATTATTTTGGTGTTCCGGGTAATGTCCGGTTGTTCGGTTGGGTGTTGTTCTGTTAAAGTGCTTAATTAATCCGTAAGGTGTCTTTTATAATACTTTTTGTAACATTTTTAATTCTCAACACTCAGGAAAGCACACAGGACTATTTAGTAACTTTTCTGTATACTACTAGTATGTTAACAAGTACACGTAAGTATAACACAGTAATCAGAGAGCAGTTAAGTAATTCCACACAGTCGTCAAGCACTTTAATTATCACTAATAAGTTGTACGGATACATAGAATTATGAGGGTTGTCACATTCTTCCCCTGTTAAGAAAATTTCGTCCCGAAATTTAGCTCGTGGTTACTGAGGAAGCTAGTTATGTTGCGTTGGTTTCCTGGTTTTCCTGGGGTGTCACATCATCCCCCCGTTGATTTGGAATTTCGTCCCGAAATTCTACAGTAGCTTCAGCCTCAGTAGTGGTTGCACTTTTCTTAAACAGCTGGGGATACTTGAGTTTCATTTGGTCTTCTCGTTCCCAGGTATACTCTGGGCCACGACGGGAATCCCAACGAACTCGAGCAAGAGGTATTCTGGTTCGCTTGAGAATCTTAACATCTCGATCCGTAATTTCTACTGGTTCCTCGACGAATCGCAGCTGGTCGTCGATAGTGAGCTCCTTGAGATGAACTATGAGGGTCTCATCTGACAGACACTTCTTCAGATTCGACACATGGAAAACATTGTGAACTCCTCTGAGTTCTTCAGGTAGATTCAACCTGTAGGCGACCTTGCCAATTTTCTCAATGATTTCGAACGGTCCGACATAACGCGGATTGAGCTTGCCTCGTTTGCCAAAACGAACTACACCTTTCCAAGGTGAGACTTTGAGTAGCACTCGATCCCCAACCTGGAACTCGAGTGGTTTCCTTCGCTTATCCGCATAGCTTTTCTGACGGTCACGGGCTGCCGCCATTCGCTGTCGTATCTGAACAATCCTCTCAGTCATATCTACTACGAGTTCTGGGCCTGTGATTTCGCTGTCACCAACTTCTGCCCACAAAGAGGCGATCGGCACTTCCGTCCATACAATGCCTCGAACGGAGCGGCTTGGATACTGGTGTGGTAACTGTTGTTATACGAAAACTCCACTAACGGGAGGTATTTTTCCAAGCCATTACCAAAGTCGATTACACATGCCCGAAGCATGTCTTCAAGGGTCTGGATGGTGCGTTCAGATTGCCCATCCGTCTGTGGGTGATAAGCGGTGCTTATATCTAAATGTGAGCCAAAAGACCTGTGCATAGCTTGCCACTGTTCCGAAGTAAAACGCGCGTCATGATCAGAAATGATGGAGGTTGGCACTCCGTGCCTTGATACTACTTCCTTTAGGTAAATGTCAGCTAGAGTAGAAAACTTATCCGTTTCCTTGATAGCCAGAAAATGTGCAGACTTGGTCAGTCGATCCACGATCACCCAAATGGTATCGTTTCCGCGTTGAGATCTGGGCAGGCCAGTAACGAAATCCATGGAAATTTTCTCCCATTTCCATTTAGGTATCTCTAGTTGTTGAAGTAGGCCTGATGGTTTCTGATATTCGGTCTTGACTCTTGCACAAGTCAAACATTTACTGACGTAGGTTGCTATACTGGCTTTCATACCAGGCCACCAGTATGTAGTCTTGAGATCATGGTACATCTTATCCGAACCAGGATGTACTGAGTAACGAGACTTATGTGCTTCATCCATCACAAGCTCACGTAGGTCTCCATACAGTGGAACCCAGATGTGCCCGTTAACATAGTAGGCACCGTTATCCTTTCGTTCTAGCCGCTGTCTCGATCCTCGTAAGGACTCAGCCCTGATGTTCTCTGCTTTCAATGCTTCAACCTAAGCATCGCGAATCTGAGCGGGAAGGTTGGATTGGATGGTAAGCTGTAAAGCACGTACACGCTTAGGTATAGTATCCTTTCGACTGAGGGCGTCGGCCACCACATTGGCCTTGCCCGGATGGTACTTGATCGCACATTCGTAATCATTCAAGAGCTCGACCCATCGACGTTGACGCATGTTTAACTCCTGTTGCTTGAAGATATGCTCGAGACTCCTGTGATCGGTGTAAATGGTGCACTTGGTACCGTACAGGTAATGTCTCCATATCTTAAGCGCGAAAACAACTGCTCCCAGTTCCAGGTCGTGAGTAGTGTAGTTCCTTTCGTGAACCTTAAGTTGGTGCGATGCGTAGGCAATGACCTTATCACGTTGCATTAACACGCAACCAAGTCCTTGGATGGAAGCGTCGCAGTAAACCATAAAATCTTCTGTGCCTTCAGGCAATGAGAGGATGGGCGCGCTACAAAGCCTATCTTTCAAGTGCTGAAACGCAGATTCCTGTGCATCACCCCAGCGATAGGTGACACCCTTCTGAGTCAGTGAAGTGAGAGGTTGCGCAATCTTTGAGAAATCCTTTATAAATCTTCTGTATGATCCTGCCAAACCCAAGAATTGGCGGATTTCTGTTGGTGTACGAGGTGCAGGCCAGTTCTTGATCGAGTCAACCTTGGATGGATCAACATGAATCCCATCCTTGTTTACCACATGGCCTAGAAAGTGGACTTCGCGAAGACAGAAGTCACATTTCAAAAACTTGGCATACAACTGCTCTTTACGAAGAAGTTCCAGGATAAGCCGCAGATGCTGCTCGTGTTCCTCCTGACTCTTAGAATAGATCAGGATGTCGTCGATGAACACTATGACAAACTTATCCAGGTAAGGCTTGCACACTCGGTTCATGAGATCCATGAAGACCGCAGGTGCATTCGTTAATCCGAAAGGCATAACTAGAAACTCGTAATGGCCGTAACGAGTTCTGAACGCTATTTTGGAGACGTCCTCCTCTCGGACTCTTAGTTGATGGTATCCCGATCTCAAATCATTCATAGAGTAATGACTCGACCCTTGTCACACCCCGACCACGTATATCATACAAGACGTGGCGGAAAATGTCGGGGAGTGTTGTAACAGAATTAATTGTTTCAAATCCATGGCAAACAAAGTTGTATTTTATTTATTAAACAAGAGTTACATTGTCTTAACACCGGAAATACAGAGTTTATAACATAATTAAACAAAGTCTATCATCGTTTTTAGTCTCTAAGGCACAGGTCCGCCCTAGTGTCCTGATCAACATCCTATGGAAAAGCTCCTGAAAACACATGTGAAAATAGGTACGTCAGCATAAAAATGCCTGTGAGATACATAGGTTTGTGAAAATAAGATTCATGACTTATGTTTGAGAAAATGTTTAGTCATGAACCTTGTAATTTGATTTGTTTTGTAAATCACTTGAAAAACGATAAGATCAGATGATATGTATAAATAAGAGAATAATGTATGGTTAAATGAATAACCATTGTAAACTGAGTTTGTATAAGATAAGTTGTTTGTAAAACAATGTATTGTGAAAAGTATGTTATTTGTATAAAATGTTATATGTATCAAACTGAAATGATTCAAATAACGCCACGATATATAATACCATACAAACACTTATATATAGGAAGTACCAGCGGCGTATCCACCATGCTTGTATCATATTACACACGCATCGTTACTTAATCACTTAATCAAACCAAACCAAACAATGTAAGATGTCTATGTTTAAACCAATAGTCAAAAGTCCTTGTATAAACCATGTCAAATGTTGATAGCCCAAAAGTAATCAAGTAATGTGTAACAAATGTTATGTATGGTAAGTAAAAATAAGACTACTTAAACCATAAGTAAAAATGTACAAAACAAAGTATTTTGAATATATCAAAAAGTTATGTTTTGCAAAGTGATGCATGATACATTGATACAAACATTTATGTGGTAAGTTAACGCATACATTCAAGCCTTGAGACAGTCGGATAACCCTTTCAGTCAAGGTTATCAAAAGAATTGTATTCGGATTCAGTCATTCCTTACATCCAAACAAACCCGGGATGTCAGGAATGGGATTTGTGAAGTCCTATGGTATCACTACTTACTACCGAGCGGCGTAGCAAATGTTAATGAACGTAATAAAGACCCGTTTGTGCAAACCAAATGTCATAGCAGTTGTATACATGTCATATGAAAACAATGTACTAAGTATGCTAAGTTAACATACAAAGTAGAAAAGTCTTGTAAATCAATGTGCTAGCATGCTATCAGTCAACATACATAGCAGAAATGTAATGTAAAACAATGTACTAAGTATGCACACAATGGACATACATAGCATGAAATGTAATGAAATCATGTACTATAATGTACTAACAAACATAGCCGGTATATGATGTGAAAACAGGAAAGCATGAAAGTAACAAGTAGGCACATGTGTTTCACCCCAAAACAGTTTGGAAAACAGTAAAAGAGGGGTCTATGTACTCACTTGAGATTGTTCAGTAGTCCTAAGATAACCACCAAGCAATGCTAGAGATCTCGGAATCAAACGGCACCTAATATAGGTAACTATGTTAATTAACCGGACCTAAATCGGAAGAATCGGGTAGCATGAGGGTTTGTAAACCAAACGAGTATTGAAACTCGTGTAGTATGGTTCAACAAAGCCTACATACTAATTGAAACCTAACATAATTGTTTACGACCCATTACGACCCGTTTAGGTAGCTTATGCTACTTTAACGCGTCGTTCGCGTGAAACGCGTTCGGACCGCCTAACTAGCCCTATGACAAGTGTTATATGCCTAAACATGTTACATAATCAGTTATGTGACAAAGGTTTAGGTTACATATGCTTAATTACCAATTATACATGAAAAGGGTATTCTGGTAATTTACCTAAGGCATATAAACTACCTATCATACAACTACTTAAACGATGTGACCATAGGGTATAACCTCGGAAGGTTATTCCCTACCTACTATGGTCACCTAATGTGTTTGGTCGGATCCTAATGATCGACCAAATGGGTCGGGTTCGAAGGTATAGGCGATTTATTAGATCGCCTACCCTACGACCCCAGACAACGTGGTAATCAGTGGGCATAGTCCCAAGGGACTATGACCAACGTGATTACACTCACGTTGCGAAGTTCAAACGAACTTCGCATTGACCATTACTGGTCAACGCTGAAAGTCAAACAAAGTTTGACTTTCTGACTCGAAAAGCAATAAAATAAGGAAAAGAACGAAAGAATACTTACGAAGGGTCCCCGAATGCTAACCTCGATTCAAAAATCTCAGGTATGAAACAATAGTTTCAACTTAGAGTTTCTCAAATCAAAGTTCTTGTAAGTTTTGCATTGGGGTGATGGGGTATTTATAGTTTTCGGGTAACCGTTAGGATCGTTTCATGGGAACCGTGCTTTAATCGCAACCGTACAATTGTTGGAACCTTATGGTGACTAGAAAATGGTTCTTATCAGCTGACTAGACAATTGGGAATGTGTGGGTGAGGATCAAACAGCTGCAACCTGATGTTAAAAACATTTAATCTGGTCTGATAGTGGGAAGCGGCCCGCTTCAGGATCAGGCAAACACAATGCGGGCCGCCTGACCCTTCTGATCAGCAAACATGTTTGAAAAAATGACAGTTTCAGTCCCTGCACGTGTTTAAGGCCATTTCCGACACTTCTAAGGCCCGTAAAGCCAACTTTAAGGCCCTAAAATGTTTCCTAAACATTGTGGACATGAAACATGCTCAAAAATATGCCGGGTGTTGGTTCGTTTGGTCGTACGAACGCGATGTTCGCTTAATTACGACGGAATGCGCATAAGCGCGAAAAACGATCCAAATGACGCAACGAATGGATTTTTCTTATGGCGAACACTAAAATATAATGTAGTCATGCTTACATAAATTTTTGGATGTACGGATGTATTCAGAACGTGAATTATGCGCGAAAGTGCAAACTTGTGCACTTTTTGACACTTTTAGTCCCTGAATGACCCAAAAGTTTATTTTAGCATACCGAACCCCTCAAAGCCTATTTCTAAGCCATGTAAAGGATATTTATGGTATGTTTAACTCATGGTCATGTTCCGGAATGTTCGTTACAGTTCAAATTGGCATACTTTCGTAGTTTGTCAAGTTTAGTCCCTGTAAACGAATTAACTTGTTTTTGCCATACCAAAGCCTTTAAAACTTATTTCTAAGTTATGTAAAGGTTATTAAAGGTATGTTGAGTATATGTTGATGTTCTGGAGTATTTGTTGCGTTAAACTGAGTACGTTTACGCATCAGTTTGCGTATAACTCTCTAGAAAGCGATGTAGAGTTTGAAATTACATAAAAGTCAAAACATGAAAAATATAAAACACAACCAAACAAACATTGGGATCAAATAACATTGTTTTATTGATAAAAGAACTGTTCATAGTGATTACAAGCACAGTTGTTACAACCCTTGCAACTGGTCGAACAAGTCGTCAATACGTGGAAGAGGATAACGATTCTTCACGGTTACCTTGTTAAGTTCGCGATAGTCAATACACATTCTGAAAGTACTGTCCTTCTTCTTCGCGAATAACACCGGAGCTCCCCAAGGCGAAGAGCTAGGACGTATAAAACCCTTTTCCAAGAGTTCTTGTAGTTGCGTAGACAATTCTTCAAGTTCTGATGGGGCTAGACGATAAGGTGCTCGAGCTACTGGTGCTGCTCCAGGAGCTAGCTCAATTTGAAACTCAACTTGGCGGTGAGGCGGAAGACCAGGTAATTCCTCGGGAAATACCTCAGGAAAATCGCGCACAATAGGAATGTCTTCAATTCTCTTCTCTTCCGTTGATGTGTCAGTAACGAGTGCCAGAATGGCAGTGTGGCCCTTTCGTAAACACTTCTGGGCCTTAAGGAAAGAGATAATGCCTACGACAACACCACTCTTGTCACCATGAATCACGAGGGGTTCTTCACCAGAACGAGGAATGCGGACGATTTTCTCCTTGCAAACAATCTCCGCTTGGTGTTGAGATAACCAATCCATCCCAATAACGACATCGAAACTACCAAGTGTGATAGGGATAAGATCGATAGAGAAAGTCTGACCAGCTAAGATGAGGTTACAACCTTTAATTATGTGTGTTGCCTCTAAACTTTTACCATTTGCTAACTCTACGATGTGCTTGGTGTTCAAAAGTGTTGGAGTGCGCTTAAGCATTTGGCTAGCTTTTAAGGACACATAACTAGTATCGGCACCTGAATAAAATAAAACAGTAACAAAGAAATCATCCAGAAGAAACTTACCCATCACAACGTTGGGATCATTCCTTGCATCACCCTGACCAATCACGAACACACGACCCCTTGCCCCATTACCATTGTTGTTTCCCCCATTGCCGTTTCCATTCCCCTGATTGTTGTTGTTCTGGTTCTGATTTAGCTGGGGGCAGTCTTTCTTGAAATGGCCCTCAGCACCACATTGAAAGCACCCTTTGTTGTTACCTTGTTGTTGCTGCTACTGGCATTGATTTGGTGGGGCTTGCTGTTGCTGCCGGTTCTGATTTGCTGGACGCTGACTCCTGCAATCCCTGGCAATGTGACCAGGCTTGTTGCATCGATGACAGTTGCCTTTACCACATGGCCTACTGTGGTGCAAATTACAGCGATTACATTTGGGGTGATTTCCCTTGTATCCACCCTGCCCTTGATTTCCAGAAAGCTGCTGACTGGGGCTCCTATGGTCCTCAGTCCTTCGTTGCTGAGACTGAGACTGAACAGAGGTAGAGCCTTTGCTCGAATTTCCATCCCATTTTCACTTGTTGTCATTGGGGGCATTAGTAGTAGTAGCGCTAATACGCTTTGGCAGCCTGTTCTGCTCAACTGCCTGATCGGTGAGGTGATGAGCCAACTTGATGATTTGCTGAATGGTACCCAGGTTAGCCGAAGTCATGTGACTCTGAATCTCTGGTACAAGACCCTTGAGGTACAGCTCAATACGTTTGATGGGAAGGTCCACCATAATAGGACACAAGATGGCCAGCTCGTTTGACCTCTTCGTATACGCCTCAATCTCAGACCCCGTTATCTTCAGATTGAAGAATTCCACCTCTAGCTTGTGGATGTCGTCACGACTGCAGTACTCTTCCTTGATCAGTTCCTTGAAGTCATTCCATGGGGTGGCATTAGCAACCGCCAACCCAAGCAGTTGAACCTGCGCTTTCCACCAGGTTAACGCAGCACCTTCAAGTGTTCCGGTAGCATATTTCACCCTACGATCTTCAGGGCATTCACACATCTCGAAGACAGACTCAAGCTTCTCAAACCAGTGAAGAAGGCCTACCGCTCCTTCTGTGCCGCTGAAGGTACTGGGCCGGCAATCCATAAAGGTTTTGAACGTGCACTCAGGAGGTTGAGCATGTTGACCTGTTGCGCGAGAATAAAAGACAAGGTTAAGCACGAGGGTTAGTTTACGAGGTAGGATCTAAACGTCCTAAGGTGGGTTGATATGGCAGGTTATACCTCCTGCAGGGATAGCTACGAGTGCCTCAGCAACTCGTTCATTGATCAAAGCCGTCAACTGGGCTTGAGTTAGGTTGATACGTTCTCCCGTCCGCTCATGATCTTCACAACGAAGTAACGTAAGTGAGAAAAGTGTCACAAAAGTGCGTAAGTGTGGGACGACAGTAGAGAGTAAGCACACAAGGTTCAAATAGCAATTATCACGTTAACTACTGCACAGTGTGAACTATCTAACCGATAATACAACATAAATCATACCACCTATTGTGTAGAGTCTTGCACGTGGAGTGAAGCGTCGTTGTGGATCGTTGAGCACTGTACAGGTTATAGTCTGGTTTTATCAAAAAGCTTTTCCCTTTTTAAAACCAAGTTCACTATAACCAATGGCTCTGATACCAATCTGTCACACCCCCAAAATCCACCATGCGGAGTATCACCGCTTGGAGGCGTGACATGACCAGGATCGAGCCACCAATCATATTGAACAACATAATTAAGTAGATCAAACCAACCACAATACAATTGGTGACCAAAAAGTAAGTTAACCAAGTTCACTTAAATCAGCGGAAGCATAAGACGTTAAGCCAAAACAAAAGTTCGTAGTTCATAAGTTTTAAAGACTCAAAACATAAGTTTCATAAGTTCATAAGGTTTATTTAATAAGTACGGGACATAACAGTTCGCATCCCACAATGACCACCTCCATGTGCAAGCCCCATGGCATCTAGCGACCTGCAAAGCATGTAACAACGAGTCAACAACAAAGTTGAGTGAGTTCACGGTTGGTTGTCCATTTTAGGGTTGTTTCAAAAACGTAGTTTAATCTCATTCAGCTATCCAGCCGTGGGGGTTACCCCATAGTTCGAAAACATTTATTAGTTAACCATCCCATGTCCACCTTCCCTGGCTCTCCAGCCCGGCACTCCGGCCGTGGGGGCTACCCCATTATTTAGACTACCAGACTCGTTTATCATATCGACTACTAACGAAAATTAATTGTGCCCTAGCGTCGGTGTCTATCATCACCGACGTGCCATAGTCCATTAGTACACGCCCGTCCGACTGGCACGGCGTGAGGTTTGTTAAACCTAATAGCGCTATTAACTAATGACCCGCTCGCCATAGCCTCGGCGATTAAGTCGATACAAAAAGGGAGGGACTTCGCTGATAGAGTTCTAGTCCAGTAAGTCTAAGTACGTCCCAAGGACGAGGAATTCACATTCCTGAACGCGTCTCAAGGACGAGGAATCCCTATTCCTGAACCCATTCCCATTCCCACCGGGAATTTCCATGCTTTGTAGAAAAGTGTGAACTCACCTCGGTTTGCTTGGTTAGATACTCAAATATAACTAACAGTCAAGGTCGGTCAATCACGTCCTAATAAGGTACGGATAACAATCAGTTTCTCATGCATAACACGTATCCTACGTACGGTTTATTTACTCATTACTTCTATCACATAACAGGTACACACTTTAATAGTTCACGCTCATATAAACATTCCACCTATAGCTACTCAAGAACAAGCATACGATATTGCACATATTACTTTCATTGACATATAACATGTTAGATCATCCTCAGATAACATACTCGACATTTAGACACACGCAAATTACTACTTATGTCATTTCAACTTAAATATCCAAAACTGGGCTGTTTTCGGGCATTTTAATAAAATAGTTAACTTATTCCAAAAATTCCCAAATTTTTACAGAATATCTTAAACGATCCAAGTATTATTTTTTAAAAATACCGAGGCCCAGTTCATTACCAATATTTTATAAAAAACCATTTTCTGGACTGAAATCAGATTTATCTTTTTCTGACTGCAGTCCACGGAATAATTTATTTAAAATTCATCGAGAGTCCGATTTACGAAATTCCAGTGAGAGAATTACAAATACATTGGTGGTCATCTACAGTACAAATTTCATGATCCGACTCTACACAGAATTCAAGTTATGACAGAAAAAATACGCATATTTTCAGCAGTAAAAATGCAGCTTGAGCTGCTGTTACAAAACGACACTTTAAAAATAGTAAACGAAGTCCAAAAATTATGATTCCATTGCCATTAGAACCGTATTTCATAATACATAAATCTAGACTTCAGAAAATACATTTTTCATTTTATTAAGGTCCTGTTACAGCCAACTGAAGTTGGCTGTAATCACCAATCAGACTCCTGTTTTCAGCTTTTAACATTCTAAAGCGTGCTCGATTGATTCCGTTAACATATTTAGCGATCAACAACGATACTTACAGCAGGTTATAAGTCCTTCATATCAGCACATAATCATCATATACCAAGCAACATCATTCTAACATCCTTTCTTCATGTATCATTTTGTTTAAGCTTATGTTCAAGTTTTAAGTGCAAGATCTTATGGTGTTCATATGTTTTCTTCATAATGCATCTATTAACCACATAAATAGCATGAATAATGAACGGATCTAAGTTCTTACCACTAGCTCAAGGCTAGGGGAGTTCTAGTGTAGAAAAGTGGTGGTTAAAAGAAGATGAGAGTGGTCCTTCAACTTCCGAACACACCGAGCTTCGTTGTATGCCTTCTAACACCCTTGGATGTATGTAGATTGCTTGGAAATGAAGTGAGGGTGGTGGTATGGTGGTGGTTGTTCTCGGCTGATTAAGAGGAGGAGGGAGAGAGTTTTGAAGTGTTGATGTGAAAGTGAAAGTGATGAGCATGGTTATCTAGTGGGTCTTTATAAAGAACTCTCAACACTCCTAGATCCATTAGTCCATATGTCTCTCTAGTACATTACAAATCCATTAAACAAATGAAGAAAAATCAAGTGGGTGGGGCCACTACTAGAACCGGTTATGGGGGGGGGGGGGTTGGCTTAGTTGATTTGCAATGGGTGGTTAGTTGATTTAGTTAGAAATCAAGTGCTAAGTTGGTGCATTATGGTGTGTCATATATTATATGGTGTGTTAGGGTGTTCGGGGACCCTAACTAGCTTAGAAAAATAAAAACAATGCTTCTAGCATTATTTTGGTGTTTCGGGTAATGTCCGGTTGTTCGGTTGGGTGTTGTTCCGTTAAAGTGCTTAATTAATCCGTAAGGTGTCTTTTATAATACTTTTTGTAACATTTTTGATTCTCAACACTCAGGAAAGCACACAGGACTATTTAGTAACTTTTCTGTATACTACTAGTATGTTAACAAGTACACGTAAGTATAACACAGTAATCAGAGAGCAGTTAAGTAATTCCACACAGTCATCAAGCACTTTAATTATCACTAATAAATTGTACGGATACTTGGAATTATGAGGGTTGTCACATAATAAATCCACCTAGTTAGTAATGTGTAAACACGTAATAAAACATGAAGAATTAGTCTTAAACAATTAAGACTAAACTTGAGGGGCCAAAGTCGTAAAAAGGGAGAGTTATAATTTATAAACAAAAAATTAAAGCACTACACACACTTAAAGTGTGTGTAGCAGGCCGATCAACAGGGGAGAAAAAGGGGTGCAAACCCTAGTTCACCAAAATCGTCAAATTGAAGGTTGATTCTAGCCTCAAATCAACGCATGAACACAAATTCGTGATCACCTAAGCATGGGGATCACAAGTTATGTTGAATTTTGTTATTTGGTGATACTTTGAAATTTTGATTAACATTCATGAACGAAATTCTTGTGTGAATGATGAATGTAGTGAAATAGAGATGTGTATGAGTCTAGGGACGAACCCTAGGTGTGAATTTGTTAAAATAATCTCATAAACTAGAAAATGAAAGACCTTGTAGGTAATAAGTGGGTTTTATGGTAGTAGGAAGAACACTTGGAAAAGTGATGATAAATATGTGAAATTTGATGATATGATGTAGGTTCTAGGTGTTGTTCATGTACACTAGACATAGAGGCTTGAATTTGATGTTAAAACTTGGTTAAAACGATAACCATAAACTTGATAAAAGAAGTATACAAAGCATGCCCGCAAGGTGTTTGTTAAAATGCCTAAACGAATGCTCATATGTACAAATTATGAATGAAACACGTAATTGCCTAATTTGATTAATTATGGGAGATATGTGATAATACGGATTCTAATCGTGATATTTATTTAAATAAATCGCACATATCATATGATTAAAGGTAGTTAACTTTTGGAAAGTTAAACTAACTAATGACGAAGTCTAATAGTAGTTCTGACATAGAAAATACGTAAGGTGGAATAGTCGTGATTGTTAATGACTAATCTAACCACCTTGTAAATGATGACGATAGTTTGACGCTTAACGAGCTAGGTGGAGGATTGGGAAAGAAGCAGGTCAAACGGATCGAGTACGCGGAAAAGAGCATAACCGGATGGAAGGTAAGTGAAACTTACACCTTTTTGTAGAATACGTGCTTGTTCTAAAGTTACATATACGATAAAGATAATATTCAAGGTATGGTTTCCGACACGAAATGGGACGAATTAAAAAGGTAAACAAATGAGACGGTGACAATCAAAGTAAATAGGTTAAAAATAATGTATCGCGAAGACATGCTCGCCTATAAGTGAACACTCATCCCAAGAATTCCCAGGTAAGCACAACTGGTCTCGCGTCTGATGAGATATGTACGAAGTGCTTGCCTAGACAGAAAACCCAGAATACAGGCATTCACCCTTCCAGTTTGCACGTGTTCACATTATTTAAAACCCAAAACCTTGACGAGGTTTTGAAAACTCAAAGGGGTTCAAAACCATATAATAGAGAGTTCAAAACCTTACAATAGAGGGTTCAAAACCTAGTAATCAATCATCCTAGAACAGATGATTAGTTTTCAAAGCGGTTTGGAAATTTATGTTCTTGTTGAGGTCGTCGCCTAAGGATAGGTGACGGTATCGTTTTATGACTAAATGCAAGTAAACTCGCGTTAGGGTCCTAGAAAGGTTATAGACTAGGTCAAAGTATTACTAATAACCTAATTCCCTATAACCATGGGCTCTGATACCAACTTTTCTGTCACACCCCGACCACGTAGAACACCAAAACGTGGCGGAAAACGTCGGGGAGTGTTGTAACAGAATCAATGTTTCATAACACAGAGAAATTGAAATATTGTTTTATTGATTAAAAGAGTTACAATGTCTTAACAATCAAAGAAATATAACATAAATAACTAGTCTTGCATCTTTTATTGTCGCTAAGGCCCAAGTCCGCCTAAGTGTATCTTGATAAATCCTATGCATCATATCCTGAAACACATGTGAAAATAGGTACGTCAGCATAAAAATGCCTGTGAGATACATAGGTTTATGAAAATAGGATTCATGACTTATTGTTTAAGAAAATGTTTCGTCATGAACCTTGTAATTTGCTTTGTTTTGTAAATCATTTGAAAAGCAATAAGATCAGATAATATGTATAAGTAAGAGAATAATGTATGGTTAAATGATTAACCAAGTAAAATGAGTTTGTATAAGATAAGTTGTTTTGTAAAACAATGTCTTGTGAAAAGTATGTTATTTGTATAAAATGTTATATGTCTCAAATTGAAATGATTCAAATAACGCTACTATATGTAATACCATACAAACACTTATATATAGGAAGTACCAGCGGCGTATCCACCATGCTTGTATCACATTACATATGTTTCGTTACTTAAATCACTTAAACCAACCACCAATGTATAAAGTTCATGTTTAAACCAATTGTCAAAAAGTCCTTGTATAAACCATATCAAATGTTAAAGAGTCCAAATGTAGTCAAGTAATGTGTAACAAATGTTATGTATGGTAAGTAAAATAAGACTACTTAAACCATAAGAAAAAAAATGTACAAAACAAAGTATTTTGAGTAAATCAAAAGATATGTTTTGTAAAATATATGCATGCTATACTGAATATGAACATTTATGCGGTATTGTGAAAATTCATACATCCAAACCTTGCGACAGTCGGATAACCATGTAAAAATGGGTTATCAAAAGAATATGTATTCGGATTCGGTCATTCCTTACGTCCAAACAAACCCGAGATTTCAGGAATGGGATTTGTCAAGTCCTATGGTACCACTACCTACTACCGAGCGGCATGATCGGTGTTAATGAATGTATAGTATAGTTTAAACAAACCAAATGTCATACCAAAATGTAAGCATGTTTTATGAAGATAATGTACCTAGTATGCTAGAGTAAACATACAAGGTAGAGCTGTAAAACAATGTGTCCATATGTTACTGGAACATATGCAACAGAGATGCAATGTAAAATAATGTACTAAGCATGTACTAAATGGACATACATAGCATGTGATGTGATGTGATGTAAAACAATGTACTAAGTATGCACACAATGGACATACATAGCATAAAATGTAATGAAATCATGTACTAATAGTGTACTAATGAACATAGCATGTATATAATGTGAAAACATGGAAAGCATGAAAGTAACAAGTAGGCACATGTGTTCCACCCCAAAATGTTTGGAAAACAGTAAAAGAGCGGTCTATGTACTCACTTGAGATTGCTTAGTAGTCCTTGAGTAACAACCAAACAATGCTAGAGATCACGGATATCAAACGGCACCTAATATAGGTAACTACGTTAATAAACCGGACCTAAATCGGAGGATTTAGATAGAATGAGGGTTCGTAAACCAAACGAGTGTGGAGACTCATGTAATATGGTTTAACAAAGCCTATATACTAAATGAAACTTAACCTAAGTGCTTACGACCCATTACGACCCGTTTAGATAGCTTATGCTACTTTAACGCGTCGTTCGCGTAAAACGCGTTCGGACCGCCTAACTAGTCCTATGACAAGTAACATATGCCTTAACATGTCTAATATTGTTGTCAAATCAGTTTAGATGTCAAAAGTTATGTTACATATGTTTAAAATGAATTTTGGCATCAAAGGGGTATTTTGGTAATTTACCTAAGGCATATAAACTACCTATCATACAACTACTTAAACGAAGCGACCATAAGGTATAACCTCGTAAGGTTATTCCCTATAAACTATGGTCACCTAAAGTGCTTGGTCGGATCCTAATGATCGACCAAACGGGTCGGGTTCGAAAGTATAAGCGATTGTTTAGATCGCTTACCTTACGACCCTAAATAAGCACTAAACTAAAAGTGACGAGCTAAGCATGTTAAAACATGCTTAACTAAGTTTAGAAAACAGGTTTGGTATCACAACAAACGGTTGTGATACCTAAGAGTAGTTTGGTTACAAAATACGCAAGAATACGTATTCTAACCGAAACTACGGCTCGTCACTGAGCCTAGATAACGTGGTAATCAGTAGGTATAGTCACTAGGGACTATAACCATCGTGATCACGCTCATGTTATGAAGTTTGAACGAACTTCGCATTGACCATAAACTGGTCAATGCAGAAAGTCAAACAAAGTTTGACTTTCGGACTCGAAAAGCAATAAAAGAACGAAGGAACACTTACAAAGGGTCCCCGAATGCTAATCTAGATCAAAATAGCTCAGGTATGAAACAAAGGTTTCAACTTAGAGCACAATTGATCAGATTCTAGTGGGTTTAGAGGTTGGATGGCAAGGGGTATTTATAGTTTTCGGTTCACCGTTAGGATTGTTTCTTGGAAAAGGGGGCACGATCAAAGCCGTACACTTGTTGGAATGTTATGGTGACTAAATTGGCCACTCACCATAGGGTATCAACATGTGGCAAAGAATTTGGGAGTGGTTAACAGCTAAAAACAGGCTGTTTAATACACTGCATCTGGTCTGCAGACCCCTTGCGCACCGTAACAAATATTTGTTGAGGTGCGCAAGGACCAAGGTTGGCAGAATTACAGTTTTGGTCCCTGCTGTGTAATAGGCTCATTTCCGACACGTTTAAGGCCCGTTAACCCCATTTCAAAGCTCTAAAATGAATTTAAAGTATAGGGAACTTAAAATGTGCTCAAAAATATCTCGGATGTCGGTTCGTTTAGCCGTACGATCGCGATATTCGTTTAATTACGACGGAATGCGCATAAGCGCGAAAAACGATCCAAATGACGCAACGAATGGATTTTTCTTATGCCAAACACTAAAATAAAATATTTTAGTGCTTACATAAATTTTTGGATGTCCAGATGTATTCAGAACGTAAGGTATGCGCGAAAATGCAAACTTGTGCACTTTTTGACACTTTTAGTCCCTGAATGGCCCAAAAGTTTATTTTAGCACACCGAATCCCTTAAAGCCTATTTCTAAGCTATGTAGAGGATATTTAAGGTGTGTTTAACTTATGGTCATGTTCCGGAATGTCTGTTACACTTCAAATTGGCATACTTTCGCAGTTTGTCAAGTTTAGTCCCTGTAAGCGAATTAACTTGTTTTTGCCATACCAAAGCCTTCAAAACTTATTTCTAAGTTATGTATAGGTTATTTAAGGTATGTTAAGCCTATGACACTATTCCGGAGTGTTTGTTGCATTAAACTGGTTATATTTACGCATCGGTGCGCGTATAACCTTCCAGAAAGCGATTTAGAGTTTGGAATTGAACAAAAATTGATATGTGCAAATGATACACATATTTTTACAAATCCCAAGTATGAAATATAATATTTCATTGGTTCGGTATTTGTTTGATGGCCGTGGAGGCACAGGTGTTACAATAAAGATAAGAAATACAAGGTGAAAGCTATGGCCCGTAAGGACGTACACATAAATGACGTGCGCGTCAACCCAAATGAAAACTTTTGGCCGAAAGAATGAACGTCATAAAAACAAAACTAAGCTTATTTAGTCCAAATTAAAGAATCACATAAAAAAGGTTTCGGTGACGAAACCTCTGTAAGGGGGATAGACTTGTAACACCCCAAAAACGGGTTTGGTAATCAAACCACGATAATACTAAAAGACGGGTAAAGTACCGTAGGTGGTAAAAATTAACCCATAAAACAAAATAACTAGAAATAAATCCACCTAGTTAGTAATGTGTAAACACGTAATAAAACATGAAGAATTAGTCTTAAACAATTAAGACTAAACTTGAGGGGCCTAAGTCATAAAAAGGGAAAGTTATAATTTATAAACAAAAATTTAAAAACTACACACACTTAAAGTGTGTGTAGCAGGTCGATCAATAGGGGAGAAAAAGGGGTGCAAACCCTAGTTCACCAAAATCGTCAAATTGAAGGTCGATTCTAGCCTCAAATCAATGCATGAACACAAATTCGTGATCACCTAAGCATGGGGATCGCAAGGTATGTTGAATTTTTTTATTTGGAGAAACTTTGAAATTTTGATTAACATTCATGAACGGATTCTTGTGTGAATGATGAATGTTATAGTGAAATAGAGATGTGTATGAGTCTAGGGACGAATGTGTGAATTTGTTAAAATAATGCCATAAACTAGAAATCCAATGAAAGACCTTGTAGGTAATAAGTGAGTTTTATGGTAGTAGGAAGAACACTTGGAAAAGTGATGATAAATATGTGAAATTTGATGATATGATATAGGTTCTAGGTGTTGTTCATGTACACTAGACATAGAGGCTTGAAATTGATGTTAAAACTTGGTTAAAACGATAACCATAAACTTGATAAAAGAAGTATACAAAGCATGCCCGCAAGATGTTTGTTAAAATGCCTAAACGAATGTTCATATGTACAAATTATGAATGAAACGCGTAATTGCCTAATTTGATTAATTACGGGAGATACGTGATAATACGGATTCTAATCGTGATATTGATTTAAATAAATTGCACATATCATATGATTAAAGGTAGTTAACTTTTGGAAAGTTAAACCAACTAATGACGAAGTCGAAAAGTAGTTTCGACATAGAAAATACGTAAGCTGGAATAGTCGTGATTATTAATGACTAATCTAACCACCTTGTAAATGATGACGATAGTTTGACGCTTAACGAGCTAGGTGGAGGCTTGGGAAAGAAACGGGTCAAACGGATCGAGTACGCGGAAAAGAGCATAACCGGATGGAAGGTAAGTGAAACTTATACCTTTTTGTAGAATACGTGCTTGTTCTAAAGTTATATACGATAAAGATAATATTCAAGGTATGGTTTCCGACGTGAAATGGTAATTTAGTCATGAAATGACATATGTAAAACGAGTTTTTGAATGGCTACTTTATAAGTAAGCCTAAACGAATAAAGAGGGTAAAATGGTGAATTTAGTCACGTATAAATGGATAAAAGTCGAAGCTTTAAAAGACGCCAAAAGGCATAAACTATGTTGGGTTAAACGCGTAAGAAATGGGTTAAGGCGACATAACTAAATGGTTAGAAATCCGGAGAGAGTTACTTAATGAAATGGTGGATAAATACCATTCAATTTAAGCACTAAATGTTTGGTCGTTTAGACCAAACGGGTCAAATGGTAATGTTGATACCATTTGACAAACAATGACTAATGATTGCTTGTCAAGTCTTATGCTCACAGGATAAAATGGTTTATGAATTAGCATATTGTTAGGCCCTTGAAGGTTTATGGATAAGTAGCTTAGTGATTAGTATGAGATTGGGGGATTAATGTTGTAAATGGGATTTTTGGGTAATATGGGCCTAGGGTTTAGGGAGGATCCTCCCTAACCACTTACTATAAATAGAATGTTATGTCATAGATGCATGGTTGGTGGTTTTGGACAAATCTTGTATTAGACAATTCTCATTTGTATGCAAGATTGAATCCTTTGAATACACAATCATCTTTCTTTCATCTCTTTTGTTTCTTTTCAACTTGTTTGTGTGATTCCGCCACCTTACGAGTTGTGCGATATCATTGTGATCTCGGTTTCGGGACTTACAATTGGTATCAGAGCCTTGCGAACCTGATTTCCAGGCTCGGATCTCATATCGCGTTTCTGGTCGCTGTTACTGTTCTGGCTTTCTGGAGGTTTCTGGACTGTTTCTGTGCATTTCGGATTGTATTCATCAGATCTCGGACTGTCTTCAAAGTATTCCGGATCATTTCGGATCATCATTAACCATCTCTAACTTGAAGATTGTCTGATCTCGGATCATCTTCAAGTCATCTCGGACCATCATCAAAGCATCTCGGATCATCATCAAGCCATCTCGGACCATCATCATCAGATCTCGGACCGTCATCATCAGATTTCGGACCAACATCATCGGATCACTGATAGAATTTACAGATTCCGGATTATGTTTAGTCATCTCGGATCTCTTGTGTTTGAAGATTGCCTTGTGTTTCATCTCGAACTCATAACATCTCCGATAAACCCATCTCGGATAAAACCCATTTCGGATAAACCCATCTCGGACTACTGTTCATTTTTGACTTGATCATTTCGAATTAGTGATCATCTCGGACGAACCATTTCAGAGGATGCTTGGTCGGGATCTGATCCAGGAGAAAAGTGCTGCGCACTCTGAGTGTGTGAAGGTGCGGAGGCCACAGACTCGAAAGAGTTTGGGACCGGAGAGTGAGCAGGTGACTCCTCGGCAGGAGCATCTACGATCATCAAGAGATCACCAGCAGCAAGAAGGGCCTCGCCCTGAACCTCCTCCTCTAAGGGCTCGTCATCAAACAGATCGACGTCGTCATCAGCGTCGGCGTCGAGGAGTAAATCGTAAGCAGGATATGAAGCCAACGGTATGGGAGCAGGGATCTCCACTAACGGTAGGTCCCCGGCCAAAGGGCCATCAGCGAGCTCATCAGCACCATCAGGTAAAGCGAAGGGCTGGAAATCATCCTCGTCCGTGCTCGTAACGTCGGATGTGTGAACCTCGCGCTCAGAAGACTCTAGGTCGTCCGATACTATAGGTCTAGGTCCTGTGGTGTCTGAATCACCAGTGCCAGAGGTGTCCATGGTGTCTGTAACATAAACACAAACATGCACAAACAGTCAATCATACAATCAGATAATCACGTAAGTCACCAAGTAAGCATTCAAATCATTCTCCTAGTCCCACTAGCCTCCCAGTCTCCTAGACTGATACTCCTAGTCTCACTAGCCAAATTCTCCCAGTCTCTAAGACTGCTCTATCATCTACCTCGACCTCTCAGATCGAGCCTCGGCCTCTAAGACCGAGCCTCAGCCTCCAAGACTGAGCCTACTCTTCCTAGTCCAACTAGCCAACTACCTCGATCTCTCAGACCGAGCCTCGGCCTCTTAGACCGAGCCTCAGCCCCTTCTAGACTGAGCCTATAAATAATAAAATGTGCTCAACATTTGTTTGTAAAAAGTTTTGGATCTGGACTTAAGTGGTATGCAGTAAAAATGTTTTCGTGAGAGCCCTAGTGATCATAGTCTAGACTCGAGAAGGAATCCTAGTTCGCTATGATCAGAGCTCTGATACCAAGCTGTCACACCCTGGCTTTGCGGAAGCGTGGTTAATTTGGTGTGACTTCTTAATACCATAGCTTAACCATAACAAAGCTATATGAAATAAAATCATGCAAGATCATCCATTTGATTAAGTTTTAAAACCAGAGTAACATACCATTGTCTTAGAGACTTACAACATCGTAACATAAAACATTGTCTTTAAAAACATAACCATTAACATGAAATAAACGCAGTTTAAGATTTGTGACTTGTCCAGGAAAGAGTCACATTTCCTAAACTGGGATGACCTTGGAACCCTTATGCAGCGGGAAAACATAACATACCGCGCCAGATCTTTAATTTCCTGAAATACATGTAAGTTGAAA